>NNCF01130030.1:328071-370874 GCA_002313205.1 Laupala kohalensis
CCCTCGACGCCGACGTCTGCGCCGCCAACGACGCCACACCACCGTGGCGACGGCGCCCACCAGCAGCACCGCGACGCCCGCGCCCACCGCCACCAACATGGGTGTGAGGGACGCCCCGCGCGGCGGCCCCAGGCACCCGGCGTCCGACAGCGAGTGGTAGGCGTCGTCGGGGTGGCGCTCCACGCCTGCGCCCGGCTCCTGAATGAAACGAAATGACACGATTACTTCTGCACAATCGCTGTAGATGGAAGGGCAGTGAACTTGTCGTTGAGGAGGAAAGACGTTTTTATTACGATTTTCGTTTTCAAAACGGAGTCTAGTGATAACACGAAAGGGAAAGTTCACACGTGTAGGAGGTTCTTTGTGAGGGAGTGGATATTGTGCTCTATTGCAAAATTATAAAATCAACGTAAACACTACAAACAAATATTTTCGTTTGAGAGAAGCAGCACACAAACGCTTGCTTCTCCATTAAGAGTACTTGTTAAGTCGCATAGTTGTTCCTTTGGAATGGCGACAGGCCACTCTTCTCGTCGCGCCGCCGCGGTGTGTGCTTTCCACGCGTCGGGTAACGGATCTCGCTTCGATCTCAAACACAGGAGGTGGTTTGGAGAGTTTTTTTTTTAATGTTCCTTTCGACCTCCAAGCTGAGGTTTCACGAGATCTCGAAAAGAGAATACTACTCTCCGGGATACCCTACTTACGCGTGCTTCTGAAATCGACACAATTTTTACTCTCGCGTACAATGGACTGTATGGGATGAAGGTGACTCTTCTTTAATCTTAATAACCCGAACGTGTGATGTTTTAAAAATAGGTAATAATAATAATATAAAAGTGGTGTTTGTAAGAAGCGAAAAGTGAATTCCTTTCAAAAGAAATGAGATAAGGTCAAGTCGTGATATTTCTACGGGAACCTTTGCGTATTCTAAACCGAGATTTTGGTCCATCGAAGGGTAAAAGAGAGACATTTCGTTGATGTTGAGTGTCGTGTGTAGTTGTTGTACTTGCAAAAGAGGAGTGTCGAGGCCGGTTACTTGGGTTTAGCAGCAACTCGATCCACGTGGAGTTAGTGATAGTGGGAGCAGAGGAAGGAGGAGGGTTCGCTTTTGAATAGTCGCAGCTGTATATGAACTGAAGGAACGTTGAAGTGAAAAGCTAGAAATCGATAACCGAGGATGAGCAACAACGCTAACACCTGAGACGCGTGTAGTTATTTGCGTTTTATGTAAGGAGAAGTTTACCTTCTTGAGGCAGCGTATCTCTTCCAGCGCCACTTGCGAGCCCAGTTCTTCCGCCCATCGCTTGGCGCGCGCGCAGTCGCAGCGTCGTTCCAGCGCCAGCGCGCGCACGCGTGCGTCCAGCACCGTCGTGTCCAACGCCAGCGCGCCGTCCGCCGCCGTGCGCGCCAACGAGTTGTTGAAGAATTCGAGGCGGAGCGGCGTGTGGCGACGGCGGTTGGGGAGGTCGCTGTCGGCGGTGAGACCTCGGAAGGCGCCGGTGTCCACTGTCCCGAACGTGTTGTCGCATACGCGCAGCGGCCCCCGCGCCCACACGCGCAACGCCTCGCCCTGTGTTTGTGCAAACGAGAGAATAATATGTCACAGGAGAGAGAGGATTTGACATCTCTACCTTATAGTATCCAAACTATGAGGTCGGGACGTCATATCCAAAGGTTTGGAGAAATCCATTTTTCGTCTTTTGGATTTGGATCTGAGATCCAAACCTAGGGTTCTCACATCTATAGTTTAGTTTCGTCAGTGCGGTATTTTATGAGAAATAAACACTAGTAATGTTCTCTAGAAGAAATACTTGTAATGTGTTTTATATACACCTATGTAATGAGTCGTTTCCAAAGTGATATGTGCGAGCACACGCTGTACCCATCACCCTTTCGTGTTTTAGAAGAAATCCAATCGACTGTTCATTGCAAATACCTCTACGTGCGCCCATTGACACGCCACCACCTCCACGCTAGAGGGCCCGCGCACGTTGAAGGCTCCGGAGCGCACGCGCGGGGCACGTACGCGCTCCAAGCGCAGCTCCCCTCGCACGCGCACGTCTTGCAAGGCGCGCGACGGCAACGCGCTGTCCACTCGCACGTCCAGCAGACGCAGACGCCCCGTCGAGAAACGCTTCAGCGCCTTAAGAGACAGAGAGAAACAGAAACAATCAATCGATCAGTGTCACCTCGGCTTTCGTTCTACACACTCCACTCCAAAAATACATTTCAATACGCAATACGACGAAATTTGTTTCTTATTCATTGTCACGTCACAAAACATTCACTACCAAAATACACTTCTTACACCGAATTAATATTAGTGTTTAATACTAAACACAAACTAACTGTGTCAGCGTGATCGCTCGTCACCAAGTCATCCCCGGTTCAATTCCCATGTGGGGAAGATAAAAAACCGCCCTCTGCGGCCAACAACCGCAATTCTAATACTCCGATACAGCTTCAATCTGGATCCCATCTAGACGCTGTTCCTCCGATCTCCGTCAAATTCACGATGTGTCTAGTGAATAAAACTCGCACAAAAACTGAGCCTCACCGACACTCGTCATTACGTGGTCCTTAGCTGACAGCCGAAACGAGATACATACTAAACAGAAACAGAATTTAATGTAAAATTAATATAAAAATATAATGAAAAATGATAAATGCGAATTTCTTTCCAAAAAGGACCTTATTTATGAAAGAAAGTATATATTTCTATTTGGGTTCGCATCTCTTTGTGTCAGCGTCTGAGAGTCGGTGGAAGCTGTCACGTGGGCACTGCGACCAACTTCCACGCAACCGAGGAGAATTGAGAATTTTTTTTTGGACTTTTCGTGGAGAACGACGAAAAGCGAAGTCAACGAAGTCATTGTATGTGATGATGATTCAGTGGTCGCCCCCATGTAGAGCGTCCATTCCTCGAGCATTCTCTCTCTAGTCAACAGTCATCCTACAGGAATTGTTCAGTGATGGCTTCCATGCGCTTCTTGTAATGCAGAGTGAATTTGTTGACAGTTTTGGGAAGAAAAATGTCTAGGCGAGTGGTGCAGTGGACAGCACACCTGCGGCCAGAGCAGGGGGTCTCGGGTTGGAGTGCCCGGTACGTCGCAATTTTCACCTTTGAGTTGACGTTGCTAATACTAAATGTAATCTTCCCTTATACTTCCTTCATAAACCTCACGATCGACAAGTGGTTTTCCGAGAGGAATCGTGTTGCGGCGGCTCACCACTAAGGAATAGCATCGAATGACGTAGATGATGATGCATCGACCTACTTGCGAATGAGTCCATCCTCTCGACTCCGATGTACTCTTCCCCCCCCCCCCNTCGCTCCCTGCTCCTTATCTTCTCTTGAGCTTTGGAGATAAGCGATGTTTTATCCACTGTTATGTTTCTCGGGAGGAGACAGAAACCTCACGTGGAAAACGTTCACGGAAAACCCCCCAACTCGCGTTTCATTCTGACGTTTATTTGAGGCCAATGATGATATCCCTCGGCAATATACTGAAATCCTAGTTCTTTTGTGTCGTCGTCGGTTTCGTTGAGTTTGGCATTTAAGATTCTTAACAAATATTTGTTTCATTCTCTTAAAGAATAAATGTGCCAGTGTGAAGGAACCGACGGAATTCTCCAACTGAAGTCTGTTTATCCTTATAAACGGCTTCGAAATGGAAATGTATCGTAAAAGATTAAAAAAAAATGTCTCAGCAAATCGTCTCTGCATCGCATTTGCATCTCGGCATGAGCTCTCTTTGTTGTCTCCCCTCAGCTTTTTACTAAATTTCCCCGTTTTGCGTTATTTTACAATCAGTCAACATCCGCGCACTGTTTTATTTTCGTGTCGATTGGAATCGATACTTTTCCCAACGATTCCATTTTCTCCGTAGCTTCTCTCTGTCGCAAGAGGAGCGAATGCGTCTATTCTGTAGTTTTCTGATATTTTAACGTTTGAGTAAGTGATTTTCAAGATCTCGTGTTTGACTGTATTCAATGCCACCGAATTCCTTACTCATTTCCTTTGGGAAGAGTCCTTTGGCTTTTTTGTGTCGTGTCACGTGTGAGAGTGATTCCCTCTCCAGAACTTCGTTTTTTCTTCGGAGAAAACGAATCAGTCGAACCGTTGCTCCCAGAACACATTTTTTGCTGTAATATATTTATCTACAGTTCCTGCACAAAAGCATTTTAATTTATCCCTTTATGTGTTCGTAAGAAAAAGGATAAATTTAAATGACTTTATGCGACATTAAAATGTGTCCGTAACGATTACGATGTGAACCGTGTCTTACGTTGAATCGTAGCGGTCGCTGTCTGATAAGAAAGTGGCGCTGGCTCTGATGTTGTGTGCTCTCTATATATAAAGACCTGTTATGCGTTTTATCGTCCATTAGTGTGTTACGGTAATGACAAAAAATAGGAGAAGCCCTCTCCTGTTATTTTCGACACAAAAGCATAGCGCCGCTACCAGAAACAAACCGAACTCTCTTTTCTAGATTACGATAAGACGTTTAATGGATAACTTATTTCAAAAACTTTGCTGTATTTCTCAATAACTAGGATAATGTGCGTTTTATATTAACTACGTTTAAGGGGTTGCATATCTAGAAAATAGAGTTCTTTAATATGGATTCGTCAATAAGTATTGTATGAAGCTTTAACCTAGCCTACATTTTAAGTTGAATAATAATTGTTCTTCAAAAGGGCAAAAATCGAAATGTGAAACCCTGTTAGTTATCAGGATGATTGATGACGAAGAGAATCCTCTTCGAGTCCTGACCTGACTTTCGACGACGGGCAGTCGACAGCGCTCCATCTCGACGAGCTCCGTGCCCGTGAGGCTGGCGAAGGAGAAGGCGGCGAGGGCGCCCTCCACTCGGCAATCACGCAGAGACACTTCGCGCACGCGGCCTCTGAACGCGTAGCTCGGCACGCCGCCCGCCACGCGACACCCTGCCACGGAGAAGCGAGGCCCCGGCTCTCGGCTCAGCGACGCCTCCGCCCTCGAACCTCCACCGCCCACGTCCTCCTCCTCCTCCCGCTCCCGCTCCTCCTCATCTTCGTCTTCATTAGACTCCTCTTCGTCCATCTGCAAAGAGAAGGAAAGGTATGAATGAGAATGGAGAAAGCGTTACAGGTATAGCAAAATATTGTAGATTGTCCCTTCGAAAAGGGTCCGGAAATAAAGAGACTGCAGAATCGCCCGCTTGTCTTGTATGGTGGAGGCGAGGAACTGGCACATTGCAAGAAGTTCACAACGAAATAGATAAGTACAAACAGGGGAGGGCGATGTGTAATGCACGACTTCTTCTTCTTTATCTCATCGTTTTGGCTTCTTCCAGCTTTTCCCATCTCGCACTTTTAGTGTCCAATTCTTAATGTTCATTTTTCAAGTCTTCCCGGGCATCATCCTTCCGTCTGGTTTTGTGTCTTCCTCTCTTCTCTCGTGTTAGCGGTTTCCATTCATTTACTTTCTTCACTGTTCTATCCTCTTTCCTTCTGTACGCGTGGCGCAGCCAGCTCAGCTCAGCTCAGCTCAGCTCAGCTCAGCTCAGCTCAGTCTGAACTCCTTTATCTGCTTTGTGATGTTCTGGGATTTAATTAATGTATCTCTACCTGCAATACTGTGGGGTGGGTAGAGTAGCTTCACAAAAGAGGAGGGTTGGGTGTTGGGTTTGCTCCCCATCACCCGTAAAAAATATAAATTGCGAAACGCCCCCACAATAAGCCTGTAGGAAAAGACGAGACGAATGAAGCAAAAGAAATGGAAGACGAAACGGATTCGAGTCACGGGAGGAGAAACAAAGCGAAGAGGATGATGAAGTTGAATGAGGAAGAATGTGAATTGGTTAATATGTTTCTGAGATGTAATTGATGGCGTTAAAAAATTAAAAATACCTTTGCATTCTTCGTCGTAAAATTTCGTATGAAATTGTTATTAATTTGTTTTCTTATTCTGTGCAAATTTTTTAGCTTTAAAGCGAACTGAATTAATACGAGATTATGACAAACAAGGTTTGTTGCCAGTCGAGGAATTAGTATATTCTACGCATGCGAAAGGAACATTCTTCAGTATAAGCGCTTTTCTTCTACGCTATTGACGGCACGGGATGAGATCTTCGTTCGGGCGCATACTCTGCTCACGAAACTTGTTCATCTGAGGATTCAGATGAATTGAACTCTGAGAGGGAAGTCGTCAGATAAGTAAACGAACGAAAGATTTATTGTTTTCATTAAGAACGAGTGAAATAATTTAGAGAAGTTTAAAAAAATATTATTTAGAGTGATTGAGTTGAGGTCAAAAAATATTGTTACACTATTTATAAAGCCGACGCTTCGAGAAATTTATTTTTTCTTGCTGAGGGTTGTGTATCCTATATTACTATTCTATACATGTCACCACCATCGCACTCGCTTGCAACGAACCAACGCAAGAAACGTCGCCTTTATGAATAATGTAACAATATCTTTTCACCTTAACTCAATAACTCCTAAATAATAATAAATAACGAGGTCAATAACCAAGAATTTACTGGATTTAAAGAAATCTCTACGATAATTGGACGCGTGATAAATAATTCAATTGCCATTTAGTGCAATGCGCCTCGTTCTATCCGCAATACTTATCTTGCTTTGTATTCTACTTTCCAATTACAATTGTCTCTTCGTTTATTCACTTGTAAATGCGAAATGATATTGAAATAGTTCGGTGCCTATCTGTCTATAAATTTTCTATTATGGTCTGCAAGAGATAAGTCAGAAGTGAACTCTGCTTCGTCCTCTGCCAATGGCCATCGCGTAATGTGCTCTTTTATCACAACGTGTGCGTGCGTGCGTGTGTTCGGGGGGGGGATAGTGATTAACCTCGTCTCCTATGTAATTGCAACTGCTGACCCTCATTTATCGCCTTGGACTGGAGGCGCCATATATTAGTCTATTATAATTGCTTCATTACGATAAGCGAAACATGTTCACACAATTGAATCAAGTCAAGGTCGTTTCTCTTCAATCAGACGACGTCACGTGAGTGAAGACGTACGTACATGCAATTCAATCACTTCCTCTCTCATCTTCTAATGTTGACTCCATTTCTTTTCTTCATTATTTGTCCCTGTACGTTAAGTGATGTGCTTCCCTCTCTTTGCTATGGTTAGGTGCAATGTGCAGTTTATTGCATGGATAGACAAATAGCTTGTTCTACTCACTACTCTGCTTTTATCCTTCTGTCCCCTTTCTTCCCTTATTTCTCGAAAGATAACATTTTCCGACGCTGTTCTTTTCGAAATCTCTCCTCCCATTCGACACCAGGTGTGCCAATTTTTAGGTACTCGCCTACAAATCCAAAAACAGTTTGAAAACCGCAATTGTACAAACCAAATAAAAATATTTCAAGAAGGCAAAACTTCTTCAAGGATGAAGGTAAAACCGATGTGATTTCGCGTTTGCTAATTATTGACGTTCATTGTACAATCAATATCTAAATGGTTATCAGTGTCTTCTCTTTGATTGCCAATGTGGCTGAAAGCGGGACTCTTGTAACGAACACAGCTTTTCAATGTCACTTCAAGGCGACTCCACTCCACTCGAGTGGCCGACCGACCGACCGACCGACCGACCGAAACCTCGTCAAAAGTATTTTGCTTTGTGTGTTTTCTGATCGCTTATAGCGAAGAATCATTGTCATATATCTTTGATTCAAGCGGTTCTACAAAAATAACATAGAATGTTTATACTTTGTGAATGTGCTCTCACCTCCCGCGCCGCGCCGCTCGGACGACTGAAGGCGTAGGGGCTGAGCGCCACGTCCCCGTTGTTAAGAAGCTCCACCGCGCGCAGAAAGCGCAGCCCGTGCACGGCGCGCTCCAGCACCTCGACGCGCGCGCAGCCTTCCACGCGCAGCGTCGTCGTGTGCTCCGGCAGACGCAGCGGCCCGTCTGCGCGCAGCACCACCAAAGACGAAGCCTGTAGGAGGAGCATATCATAGCATATTAGCTCACATCTCGATCTGCGCGCAATGTCTTCGATATTAGCCTTTGAGCGGAGGTACTTTTCTGAAGAGAGTATTTGCACGTAACATACATGCTGCTTCCTAGTGTATGCGGTACGTTGATGCCGCTAACCGCGCAACGTACATGGAAAGATCTAGTGTATGGGATGCATTTTGCATAGCGGACATAAAATTGTAAAGCAAACACTAACAACCTACTTCTATGGAAGCGTACACAAATAACTCTGACTGTGAATATAGTAGCACGTGCTCGTACGACACACACAACCAACAGATCTCTCGCATACCCTCTTAGATATCAACATAACCTCAAATCCAGGAGCGTTAGTGTACTGCTAACTTCTGAGCATGCGCAGAAGTAACTTGCATGTGGAGAGCGTATACGACAGCTCGCATGTAGGCTATGCAAAAAAAACACCCAATCCCTTTTGACTCTGTATAGGGCAAGAAATAACGGACGTCCTAGTTCGCAGCACACGTATAGAAAGGTAGATGTGAGAAATTCCACTTATTTTATCTCCTGCTTTGACAAATAAGAGGCCAAAGTTTGTGATTGGACTAGTAGTAGCGTTCCCGCGCACGAATTTCCAACGGCCGCATTTTCATACTTTGTCAAGCGATCACGGTGTATCAGATACCACGGAAATGTTTACCATTTCAACTGGATGCATCCGAATGAGAACTTTGTGCTGGTATATCTTCTCCGTTGTATTTTGTTTGGAATTGAAGATGTGTACATCTAAGTAATTGTAAAGTGTGTTATTCTTCAAAAGTTTGGTATTCTCTTTACAGGACCTGACGATGAAGGATATTCTATCGATAACTGCAAATAAAATAAACAGAGACAATTTGTCATTCGGATCCCTCTGAAATGCTTTAGCTTCAACGTTTATGAAAGAGTGCTACGCTGTATTGTGATGGGAGTAGTTGCTGCTACTTTTCCCGTTTCCCTCATTCGGTCTCGAAGTATTTTTGCTCAGGAATACATTGCTTAGATTTGTCCATTTGGAACCCAAGAAAATGAGATTGTTCCTCGCGTGCTTTTCACCGATGTTCGTTGGTCTCTCCTTTTCTCATCGGAATGTGTGTTGCTTTATCGTAAAACCTCACCACCCGTGAAAACCGTGGCCAAGAATGTCGGATGATGAGAAGTGTCTTCCGTTGAGCAGTGCTGCTTCAGCAACCGGAGGCTGCTTTTGATACCGCGCCTCATGCAAATTGAAAGGAGGCCTCGCTTTCTCAATTCATCCAGAACGAAGTGTGTGAAATGTACTTCAATCCTCCACAATCTGTTCTCTTCTTTGAGCTTATTAAGCGCAGCGCGTCGGCCCTCGAGAGGCGGAGGGTGATGTTTCGAGGTCCGCAGCGTATGAACCGTGTCCTCCATCCACATTCATCGTCAGTTGCTTCGTCGTGTGAACTTCTCTTTCCTTTTGCCATTCCCGTCTTACAATAATCGTGTAATGGTATTATTTCTGTTCTTAGGAGTTGCCTGTGGGTGGATCGCTCCCTCTGATCGAAATGGCGTTGGTGCTGTTTCGTGCGAACCGTGGCGTCATTTATTTGACAAGTGTACTCAAATGAATTGTACAAAACGGTACTCTAAATTTGTTTACAGAGATTGTACACACAGAATGTACTCTAAAAAGTTACATTGGAAACGAGAAACGAGGATTGTTTGATGAGGATGAGGTTTCCGTACGCACATTCCGGGGCATCGCATATCGGAATAATGCGAGTTGACGCGTGACGAAGTGGAGAGTTGTATGAACAAATCACGTTTCTGTGAGTCACTTGCGACGTCTGGTGCTCTTCGGAGAACCGGTTCTTGACAATGAGAGAGACCTTGTCGGGATCCTCACTCACTCACCCACTCATTGTCTTCTCACAGCCATTCGCTTACTTTTCATGAGAACTTGTCACTTGAGAATAAATGAAGTGAAAACTTATACTCGTCACGTTTTGTCGTCGCCAAGTATCTCATCTTTGTTAATTTGTAGTTTGAGCAGAAAGTGAATAGAAGAGAAATGAGTAAAAGCGTTTTTGGAAATATGCTATTCCCTATTCAACATAATTCGAAAAGCGAAAATTTAACTCTTCAAAAAGTTTAATTCTTAGTGCGAGATTGTTTTAACGTCACCCGAATACGAAACGATCTCTAAGAACACGTTTTGTCCTTTGTGTGAAGGGAAGGTTTTGACTGTGACTTTGGTTCAAAGTGCGTTAACGTTTCTTATTTGTCTCTGAAGAAGCGTTTGCGTGTGCCGCTACAACGTCATTAACACAAATCAACGTAGGTTTTCGTAAAATTTCTTTGAAAAATGCTAACCATATTTCAGTTTATATGCTTCGTAATAAAAAGTAAATAAATGTTCGAAGCCTCGAATCTTGTTTTTCTAACGTTCCTAATATTAATTTACTGTTTGCTTCTGGGAGAGTAAATTGGTTTATTGTGATAAGCTGTTTGTAACTTTTGCTTTTTTGACGATAAATTTATTGCAAAATATTTCGTCTCTTCTGTAGCAACATCCTTTCACGCACTGATTTACGTGTGTATAGTTTTTTTTGTCTAGATACCTCTCGAGCGAGTGACATGTTCCCTCTCTATGCACCGTGTATTGTGAAACGCGCAGTAGATGTACGCGTGAATCGCTTTGCCCTCCGATGACCCTTGGCTTCGTACTTGGCCGCTCCCTTCGTTTTTTGCTCGTGAGGATTTTTGTCTCCTCTGTCACCACTGCTGCTGCTGCTGTCGCTGCTGGTAGACGCACCCACTCTCTCTCCCTCCCCCTCGCTTTCATCGTAAATATTGACATTCACGAAACTCCGCAGGGGTGGGCAAAGTAGAAACAAGGCGCTAATTATAGGTATTGAAAAAGCTTCTCTCCCCTTGGTAGCTAATTGCTAGCGTGATTGCTCTGTACAACGGAGACCCCGGGTTCGATTCCAAATGTGAATTCATTTATTTTTATTATTTATTTTATCGCTTTTGTAGAGGTTTTCAGGCCTAACTTGGGAAAGGGAATGGGGAAGGAGAGATGTTGGGTTGCCGTGGAAATTATGCTACCGAACCGACATTAGTGTGGAGTCGGTGAGGGAGGAAACCGCAGCTCGTTCGGCCGAGGAGCAGAGGGACGTCGTCACGAGCCTTTTCTCCTCTGGAATTTACGACGATATTTTGGACGCAGTAGACGCAGTACTCGACTAGGTACGTCGCGAGTGTGTCGTGTGGAAATGAAGAATTTGAATGTGTAAAGTTACGTTGATAGAGAGTAGCCTCTTATGATGATACGGAAAATACAAACACTATTGGAACACGGTGACTGTGGTTTGTTCACTCAAGTGAGGGGAGTAACTCTGAACCTACAACATGTTGTAAATCACGTTAGGAAGTATATAAATCAAGTGATTTATTTTTTAATTAAAACAGTGAAATGATTATTTACTTACAGAGTGACTTTTATGCATCGCTTGTAAAATTACAATTTTCAGAGTTCTGTTGTTTCTGATTCAATTACAATGATGGTAGGTTCTCATAAACCATTTCCTGCTGATGGTTTTTCGACACTTGTGCCGTTGGTTTTCTGATCCATTCTCCGTATTACGTCCTTCACAAAATAAAGAATAAACAAGAGGACGCGTCCGTCGTGCGTCGGTTTCTTCGATTTCTAAAGTTACATGTCTTCGTCATCAGTCAACTCTTTAGATTCTATCCCCAGCCTTTGATTACGACCAGC
This sequence comes from Laupala kohalensis, assembly GCA_002313205.1. NCBI lineage: Eukaryota > Metazoa > Arthropoda > Insecta > Orthoptera > Trigonidiidae > Laupala > Laupala kohalensis. The sequence goes on from NNCF01130030.1 coordinate 339,814, forward strand.
TGTGTTTGAGTTACAGGCAGAGTCTGTTTATTGATAGCTCTATTTGCCTTCTTTGAATACCGCTATGAACACTGAAAAAAGAATACCTGAGCTGGGGTAGCTGATGTATTGGCTGCCAGCCGAACAGACAATACATGAGCTCGCACGGCTAACATCCGTCTGCTACGACGTGAATTTTCGACCTTCTGTATCACAGCGGACAGCATTAGCTCTCACAGCGTCACTAGCTACTCTAAAAGATAAAAAAAGAAAACCTGTTGCCAACCAGTGAGCATTTAATATTGATTCGACGCGAGTCGATGTCGACTATCTGCGTGCTTTCTTCTCCATATTTTTTCTCGACTTTCTTCACGATATTCATTTTTCTTACCTTGTTTCATCACAGACGTACAGCAAACATTCTTTTTTTCGACGTCCGCTTCAGGTATCCGACCAGGGCCAGTATTCGATCCAGGGTCTTTCCCGTCTGAACGCGCGAAAGCTACCACTGAGCTAGTGCAGTACGATGTTTTATTATCTTGTCTTACGTTATTTGAGAGTTGGCACCATAGTATTTACCATGAATGGTAAATACGTAAAATAGTAATCATGTGTAAAATCTTGAAAAATATATCTTTAAATCCCAAGAAAATAGTTTCTATGTATCCAAACGTTTCTTTATTTTGAATATATTTGATATTTACTCTTATTAGATTAATATGTTTGAAAATACAATTATTTAAAATAATAATTAGGTATTCCGCAACATTAACCTTCAGAAATTCAAAATATCAGCAGTGTATCACCAAAGTATCACCACCAAAATATCACCAGCTCGACGTCAAGAAAACATTGTAAATATTCGTCGTCTAGACTTCAAATTTCTGGCTACGCAACGTCTGGATGGCGTCGTTTAGTCGTTTGTAATGAATCATTTTGTTCAATTAAACAACTATTCATAGTTGCGAAAGCCACGATCGATTTGACTCCGTAAAAGAATTGCTGAGGCTTCGCCGCCTCAGTCGTGAGTCAACGAACCGAATGCGTAAAAGGCAGCGCATCCGAGCGTCATTTAGCTGCAACTACGAACGAGTTCAGCGGTTAGGAACAAACAACAGTTGTTGTAGCTAAGTCACATTGTTGAGCGGGGTTGAGCTGTTGCGCGCAGTACCCGAAAGCTGTAGCTGTTGATGTAACTTTCTTCCTCCCAGACAAAACAGCGTTAGCTTCCGCCGTGACAGAAAATTGGTCTCGTTCAGACGAAAACTGTTGCAACTGTGGCAGCTAAGGGCACTGTCTGTCCTCTAGACAGCCAACGCGTGAGTTATCACAGTTAAGTTTAGGCTGAGATATGTAACTAATTTTTTTACCGTGAAATATATTTATTCTGTATTAGAAGTGCTGAGTCTATTCACTTTACTTAACTAGAACATTGTTTTCTTTCTACTCTGGTTCAATACGCGTTGAAGCACTTTGCTGTTCTACTGTGAATACTATCCTATAAAATTATTTCAACTTCGTTTTTCGTAGACAATTTTCTATTTTATTTTTTTTCACAAGGAATAAAAATGTAAACATTTAGAAACAGATACGGTGAAATAATCTAATGTTTACGAATGCTTATTATAATTTACTGTTTTAATGTTTATTTGAGGCTGCTAACACTGTGTATTTAAGTTGCGAACGTCAATTTGAAGCTGACGAACGAAGGAAGACTCCAACAAGAGTCGAAACGTTGCGAGAAATTGTGAGAAAAGAAATGTCGTCAAGTTGATAGACGTAAATAATAACAATAAGTAGAACATGTTATCCGCGTGTGTCTAAGATGCAAGTAAAAATATTGTAAATCACGAGGATAATAATAAATTTATTGTCAAAAAACAGTACAAACTGCCATGTATGACCACGTGGAGGACAATAAACTAATTTACTCTCCGGAAGCAAGCAAGGGACAATCATCCCATCATTCCGATCAAGGGCCCTAAGGCAGAGGCGGATTCAAAAATTTCAGCAAAAGTTCGTAGATAAGATAAAAAGTTTGCTGCGAGTTATAATACATATATAATGTCAATATGTTTGTAATTTAACGCAAATATGTTTGTAAATTTACATGTACAAGTTATTATCGAACTATAGATTATTCTGAGTATAGTGTCTGAGATAGAGCTAAAGTGTCCATTTAGAGAGCGAGCGAGTGAGTCGCAGGTAGAGGAGGAGGAGGAGGAGACGCACACTTGCTGCTCTCTTTTAGAGAGAGAGAGAGAGACGTGAAGTAGAAACTGTATTTTCGTTACTGAATGGCTTACGATTTCATTTCTTACTTGCTTCTTCTTTTACCTTCATTTTGTATTTTCGCTTGCTGGTATTTTTTTGTTCATAAATTCGAGTTTGTAAGCGATCTAACCAAAAACTTTTTCGATCTTTTTTAAAACTTGCCCCTGAGGTGGGTTAGACGTATGCGCTCCTTACAGCACTTCGAAGGAGAACAATTTCGTGAGTGAACTCTTCGTACCGTAATTCCAACGTATTTGTTTGGAACTAACCTGGAGCGCGGTTCAATCGTTTTCCAGAGTTACACTGGGTTTCTTACTAATAGATGCCAATATTATATTGTTAAGAATCTTTTTGTTAAAACTATTCAAATACAGATTGTTTTAGAGTGTTGAATGCCTAGGGATGTGCAATTGGGGTTGGAAGTTACACGTATCTAGTTGTGTGCGGAAACGATTAGCCGGAAAGGAGTTACTTTTGATTTCGTGTTAACCGTATAGCGCTGCCCTTTGACGAGGTAACTCGATGGCTCGTTTATTTACTGCAGGATGAAACAGAAGCCTTTGAGCGTTTCGAGAGGCAGAGGCTCTAGGCTCTAGGGGTCAAGTGAGGGAGGGACTTTTCTCTGGAGCTGACGCTGCTGCTGAGTAAACACATTCTGAGCGGCCGACGGACGCTCCTCGCGCCTCCCTCCTCCGGGGCAATTGCTCCTCGCTCATCTGCATCACGAGCTTCTGGAAGGATGGAATTAACATGTTATTTAAACTCTATTGTACTCCGCAGACTACGTCTTACATATACTTCACGCCATTGTAATTTTTTTTTCTTGTCATATATGCAGATCTATGCCTTCGGATGAATATTTGTTTCATTCATCTCTTCTTCTACCTATTTTTTTTTTTCACCTGTGGAAATGGAGTGTGTGTGTTACGAGTGTTTTGCGTCGTCGAAGGAGAGGAGGGATGGTGATGTGCACTCTGCACACTTGTATCTAAGAATCATTGATCTTCGATTTAAAATCAAACTTCGTGACAATACGTGTGAAACGGCGGCCGAGAAGAGAGACAGACGGACGGACGCTGAAGTGAGTTGAAAGAGATACTCTTCCGTTTGCTTCAGTCGTATCATATGAACATCTTTCTTTGAATACTTGACTTCAAACTACTTCAGTAAAACGTTTTACGGTCAATTTTTTTCCCTTCATAGTATTTTGCATTCATGATGTTCGGTAATGGAGATCTGGATACGTTATAAATTAGATCGTAGGCGGTAATTTGCTGTCGACCATGTTGGTTCCTACGGAAGGAGACAGAGTGACAGTGTTGGTTATCTATTCATTTGAGTGGGTCAATGTAAGCGCTGATGTAGGTAACGTTTTCGTCACCTTCCCGTGTATATAGTGTTGTTAACCCTTGTGATTGTGATGTTGCTAAGCTCGTTATTTCGGTGTTGAATATTCGTCTCCGTAGTACGGACGAAGAAACGCACATTCCGTGTGTGGTCGAAGTAATAAGAGAATTACAAAAATAATAACAATTCTCAACTATTTTCTTTACTCGTTGTTCAATTTCATTTCTACGTTTAAACGTTTTAATTTTATTTGTATTCGCTTCAATTTGTATCCATCCATCCCCCCCCCACCACCACCACCACCACCACCACCATTGCCCGGTGTTTCTTCCGTTCGCTGATATAGAATATGACGCGTGATATTTTTGACTTGTGGTTGACTTAACGTGTGTAAAACGCGGAATTACACTGATGACGTAAACAGATATGAGACGAATATATGATTCCCTTCTTATATCACAATGCACGCTTTATGCTTCCGAGTGAAGATTCCGTAGTTCAGCATTTATTGGGATACATTTCTGATGCAGCAGTTTTCTCGAGAAGCTTCTTCCGCCGCGCGTCTCTTGCGCCCGAGGATTTTCCTTTCTCGCTTTCGGAGTGAACAACCCCTCGCTGTAAACAGAGTGGAAACGCGTCCTGCGATATTTCTCTTTCCTCTGTGGAATGCGAGGAGGCGTTATTTCCAGTGCATTTTCTCACGGATATCGCGTAGTAAGTAAAGAAATTCAGTTTAAGTAATTGTTCAATTTCTTGATTTATGCGGCTCTGTAAATCACCACCATTGCAAGAGACGAGGAGGCCACCAGACCTCAGTTCTCCAGTCTTCTGCTTAAAGAGAGATACGTCATCCTCTTCTCCTTTCTTCTTTTTCACGACGTCTCTTTTGTTCCTAGAGTTACGATTCATAAACTTCCTCGGGTCAATCGCAGATCTACTTCACTGGACGAACGGGTTTTACTTTGTGCGCGTTTCTATGACATAATAGATTAGATTGTTTATTGCGAAATATTTTCTTTCCTCGATTGTAAAAAGAGGAAAATATCCCGGACTCGATTCCACAGTCACCCAAAGACGGATTCGCAGGGAACAAAGCAACTGAATTAGCTATTGCTATAGAAATCAGTTAAAGTCATGTGCATAAATAAAAATTAAATGATGTTCCTCGGTCTCAAGAGCATCACTTGAGAAACTAACACTGGACCCACTTCGCTAATTAAACAAATGTTCGTAATAGGCAGAACAAGGTTTTTAGAGAAAGAAAAAAATGAGAAAGTTGCCCGGAATTGGGAAAGTTCGTGAAAAACTGCAATGAAGGAAATGGTGAACGTTAGGTGATCGATTGTTTCCTCTCCAGTGCATCGATATTGCAATCGAAATCGATATGTAAATAAAACACCTTTTCAGATTCATCTCGCATGTACGATTTCCCATCGGTGTACTCTTCTGAATGTACGTACTCCTCCTCCTCCTCAAATGGAATATCCCCACAGATACAATGCTCACTCAGAAATAGGTTTTTTTTTCTTCTCGTTTCTACGTTGTTCACACATTTAAAATAGCTTTTAACAATTTCACAAATCGATTACAAACAGATGTATTGAAATTTGGACCGAGAGGATAATAAACGTGGAGAGAGAATAGGCCACCTCGCGGAGGCTGACAGAGGCTGAGTGGGATGATAAGAGGGAAGGGGCTGCGCCTGCCGCTATCTTATCGGCTTATCAGTCGCCGCTCGTAATGAAGTGTGCGCCACTCCCACATGGATGTGAATTGTGTGGAATCGTTCACAAATAACGCTCGGGGCGACGGGAATTCTGTGTCGCGAACCGAGGAAACGTCCTATTCATTCAATACTTTTGTCTCACGGATGTTGTCTTTATCTTTGTGAATCGTATGAAGCGAAATATTATTTCTTTTTAAAAGTTTATTTTATTTTTAATCCAGGTGTTACGATAAATTGTATTTTGTATCGTAATCGGATACAAAAAAACGTTTTTCCTGTTGCGATTTCCATTCGTTATTTTGAACGAAAGATCAAAACCAAAAAGATCGAATATGACCTGTGGATCTCGAGAAGAATTGCAGATAACGAAAGATGTCGCAACATGTTTAATTGTTTCAAGAACATGATAGCAATGACATGAAACGTTTTCTCCGGATGGCGTAGCCAATTCTTAAAAGGATTGAATAATAATTATATATAGATTGATTAATTAATGAGGATTTTAAAAATGTATATAATTGTAATTACCTCAACACTTGTAGTATAGAGTGTTACGGAGTTAAGTTTAAAAGAGGAGTATAAAACAGGCACGTGTTTGTATCAAATTGGAAAAAGCATCTGATAATGAGATAAAGCGGTATTTTTGAAGACGCTCATCGATGTAACGTGACGGGCCTCTCGTGTTTATTTGCGGNTAATCCAGGTGTTAGGATAAATTGTATTTTGTATCGTAATCGGATACAAAAAAACGTTTTTCCTGTTGCGATTTCCATTCGTTATTTTGAACGAAAGATCAAAACCAAAAAGATCGAATATGACCTGTGGATCTCGAGAAGAATTGCAGATAACGAAAGATGTCGCAACATGTTTAATTGTTTCAAGAACATGATAGCAATGACATGAAACGTTTTCTCCGGATGGCGTAGCCAATTCTTAAAAGGATTGAATAATAATTATATATAGATTGATTAATTAATGAGGATTTTAAAAATGTATATAATTGTAATTACCTCAACACTTGTAGTATAGAGTGTTACGGAGTTAAGTTTAAAAGAGGAGTATAAAACAGGCACGTGTTTGTATCAAATTGGAAAAAGCATCTGATAATGAGATAAAGCGGTATTTTTGAAGACGCTCATCGATGTAACGTGACGGGCCTCTCGTGTTTATTTGCGGCGAACCCTCCTTCAACGATCTCTGTCGGCGAAACACTCAAGACGAGAGGAATCGAAGGAAAATGACGACGCGCTCGTTGAGATGTTTAGTATGGTTACCTCAATCGGAGTGTCCATTCGACATAATTGGATTGGGGGGTTGTAAAAAGTAATTCCCTTCGTTTTGAGCAACTAAGCTACGTCAATGTTTCGTTATTGTGTCTCCCGCTGCTCCGGATGTTTCCAATGTGGCGTTATACTGCGAATATATATCGACGCTACTTACAACGGACGAATGTAAACACACTGTGTACGTATTGAAGTAAATAATTTATCACTTACGACCTAATGACGAACTATAATATCATTTATTTAGTGTTTTGCAAAACACCACAAGGCCGTACATGTTTGTTTGTTGTTTTTTTTCGATTAAATAGTGGACGTTGACAATAGTATACACTTTTTAATGGAAATATTAATTATTTTTTATAAAGATCTCATGGTTTTTGTTGTAGTTTCTTTCACTCAGTCGTTACGCGATTTCTTAATACGTCTCTTCCTTTCTCTTACTCCAACATTGAATCGAAGGCGAAATTAAGAGACTGATCATTGCACCTTAAGGACGTAGTTGTACTTCGATATGCGCTCACCTACCAATTGTTGCAAGTGAATCTCAACAAGCAAATGTGTTTACGAGATACGTAAGACTACGATTCCTTCGGAATTAACATTAGAGGAAAGAAAACGTTCCACGGTCTGTGTGTCCGCTGCCACCACATTCATTACGGCGACGCGTCCGAGGTCCGTGTGAGCGTCCATTCCCATTTCACTTCGTGGGAGGAGAGAGATCGCGTAATGATTTGTGATGACGCTCTTCTATAGCACTTATTGACGCGTGAGCTGTTTTTCATCAGTTGTATAAATAGTTAAAATAATAATAATTCACGAACTGGAGTTTGATGGCATTTAGCGTGTCGTCATAGGTGTGGAATATATTTCTTACCACGGGTTAAAAAGGAAATGTTGACATTATTTCCGGCACTATCCCCAAATACAACCATCATTCGATGAAGTGAAGTTGCTCATTTTGCGATTGGGAAACATTCGTTTACTCCTCTTTACTTTTCCTTCTCTCTCACTCGTCTTTGACACATTTTCCGCTCTTCGATATCAGAGGACGTTTCATCAACGCGTGCTTCTTTCTCTAGTTCTTAGAAGATTGCCCATTGTTTTGTATCTATGTGGTCTGAACGAGTGAAGGCTGAGCAATCCGGATATCCGTTGCAGGCGGCGAAACCGCTCTCACGGAACTTTTTTTTTCCGTTCCGAAAGATGACCTATTTGATTTGTTTTTAAATAGAGACTGAAACATACTCGGAATTTATGGAGTACGTCGCTAGAATTGAATCAAAAGGGAGCGAAGACGAGGTGGAAAGAAAGGCAGAAAGATCGGAGAGAGGAAGAAGCGAAATAAGAGATAGGAAGGAAAAAGGATGAAGTGGAATTATTGAAAGGAAATAAATAAATAAATAAACTTTTTTTACCCTTTTTCTTAAGCGATGCCTCCTGTATTGAAGCGCGATCATACTTCCCCCCCTCCCTCCCTCCCTCCGCCTGTGAAAAGAGAAAAACGACCGAAAAGGTGCGTGGGTTAAAGATGGGTTAAAGATCTTTCTTCGCCTTTTCCCGCTTATGAAGGAGAGGAGAAACACGAAGCGTGTGTGGAGGGAGGGGATTTTGCTGCTTATCTTGTCTGAGCTTCGCTTTACGACTCACTCTTGGATAAGTTCGACTTAACCTAGCATCTAGTTTGTTCAACATGTAGCTCCTAGTGAAAAGATTCGCATTGGGTTCATTAAAATATCAGTTATTGAAATAAGTCTACATTTTGCTGCGTGACATTTTATTTTCTTGTTTGTTCGAACAATTTAGTGTTAAATTTTTTTGTACAGCTGTCAGAAGGTGGCTTGCGGCATGCGACTCTTTCCAAATTGATATTTGATATTTTAAATAATTATTAAATAATAATAAAGAAGCCATCCGTCCTTCGTGACTTGGATATCGAGTTGTTTGCGCAGCTTTTCTCTTCCCAGTTGCGTCGACGACGAGGCGCCAATGAAGCGGATGACGGATGGAGTCCACATTCTCTGCGCCGCTAGCAAACTCTATTTTCTATTTTAAGATTATTTTATAATATATTTTAAAGAAATTCTTCTCTCGTGGAAAACACTGAAATAAAAATATTTTATTATAATTTTATAATAGGTTCGAATCGAACATAGGTGATTTCTCTGATTTTCAACAAAACATACGAAGTTGTTATTATTATTATTACGATTAAATACATATTTACAATTTTTGTCGTAATAAAAAAGCATCTCTACTTTTCTCATTAAATGTGTTTCATTTCGATAAATTGAAATTTCGCTTGTGTATGTCATTTAAGGGTCAGCGGTATTCAACATGACGAATTCACAGTCCAAGAGGTTTGCGACCGCGAGACGAAAACACAAACGTTGTGAAGAATTCAAAGAGCAGAAAGGAGAGAACGCTCTCTGTTGGGAGTAACACGAACTTATTGTGATTTCTACTTGAACAACACACGTCACCGGCCATTTAAATGAAATTATTGCTCTTATAATTGACGGTGATGTACATTGTGTCTTGTGGAGAAAACACTTGTAAATGAGGAAAGCGATGGAAGTTTACTTTGATTTGTAGTATTTTTACGTCAAGGGATATTTCAGAAAGAGAGATAGTTCACTTCTTCCGAGGTGAGATTCGTAAATCACCAAACCATGTTCTAACATATGCTCTTGTGGGCATCAAACGAGCCGTGCCAATTCCTCAATATTGTTTGTCCCGTTTTATTAACCGGTAGAAGGAAATTAAATAATAAGGTTTTTTCTTCGTTATTATTCTCATCGGTGCGTTGTACAGCAATTAGAATAATAAAGAGAACAATTGTACGTCCGGGTGATTTGACTAAGTAGAGGAAGCGGCTGCTGCTCCCGCGGTGGGTCTCGTTGTTGTGGTGCGCAAGAGACGTCGAGTCGTATTGTTTCACTTGCGAAGAGCAAAGGAGACGCGTGGACGGACGTAAGTGAAGGGGAGAAACAACAGGGTGAGTGCATCCGCCACACGTGGTCACGCGATGGCTCTTCCTAAATACAGAGTGTTCTCTGCTCGATGAATTAATTGCATCCCAACCAAACACGTGTCCCACGATGGCGATTTCCTGTTCGTACACGCGTTGGGGCGGTCGCACCCTTGTGTCTCTCGTCACAACAAACTCCTACGGCGGAATGCTAAAATTTAACTCCATTTAAATATTACTTCAATTACTTCGCTACGTCCCCGATGGATCGCGATGGAATTTGTGTCTGTGAAGACGTAGGGCGAGCGCCAGAGGGGTGGAGGAGATATTACGATCCGAGTCATTGAAAGCAAAAGCTTCTTCTCCTCCCGTCGAGCATTTTGTCTGAATTTGAGAGAAGAAGAAGAAGAAGAAAGAAGAAAAAGAAAAACTAAAATAAAGAAACGGGATTTTATTTTAAATGAGATGCACAAAACAGAATATTATGGTATTTTATCAGTCTCTCTCTATTTGGATGGATTGTGTGACATTTTTGAATGATTCAAAGGATTTAATAAATCAAGTATAATATGTGTCTTAGATGTCGTCGAAGACAGAGAAGTGGTGATGACAGAAACTAAAAGAAAAAGGAACTTGTAGAGAAGAAGAAGATGCGAGACGAAGAGGAAGGTTTGGTCCAACGCGTGCGCTTATGTCGCAGCTGTGATCAAGTGAGTAGAGCCTCGTCCAGTGGACGGCGTCGTCGTTCCAGAATTGAAAAACAGGGTGATGTTGATGCTGCGATGATTTTATGGAGCGGGAAGGGAAAATCATTAGGGAGACACTCACCTAATTAATTCTCGATTCGTTGTGCGCAACTGAGGAGCGCGTTTGAACGTATTTAGCTCCGTGATTCTTTCTTTCTTTCTTTCTTTCTTCCCAATCATTCGTTCACCGTGTTTCTTTCTACGTTCTCCTGTCCATCCTGTGTATTTTATTTGAGGTTTCTCTCCAAATTTATGTTTGCTTACCCAGCTCCTAAATTTTGTTCCATCGGCGATACCAATTTCTCGTAGATCTTCGTGTATTTGCACTAAGCAATTGTTGCGAATTTTCTTTGTTACTCCTCCTGTGTAGGTGTCCGCCTCTTCCTCTAATTGTTTCTGTCATCTTTTCCGTGGTTTCTTTTCTCATCCAAATTCCATTTTCGCACTTCGATCCCAGGTTTTTTTTCTGAGAATTTTTCGATGCGTTTTAACTGTGATCTGCCGCCCATTTTACCAGGAGTGCGTCGGGTTTGATGACTGTGTTGTAGTGTCGTAAGTTTGCATTTTTTGTTAGCTTCCCGATTTACCCCTGCTGCTTGAATTGCTGCAACTGACCTAATTAATTAATTATTATTATTAGCGTAGTAGTTTACGTTCCATGAATAGTTAGATTCCTAATTATATTTACGTTCACTTCTTTGGCCTATTATTGTTAAATATATCGAAAATATATAAATGAAGAGTGCAGTCCATGTTCGATGAACGAGAGGCGCTGTCTGTGTGCGGGGGAGAAATTAACATTAAAAATATTGAAGTGCATTGTCTAGCGCGTGTTGTGTGTGGTTCGAGAACAAGAATAAAAAACAGGGTGTTTCCTAAATGACTCTCATTGACAGGTGAATAATCAAATAATACCCATTTCGTGAGTACGGACTTCCCAAGCGAGTGAGTCCGCAGCAGCGCGAGAGCCAAGGGGAACAGCGAAGGAGGAGAAGGAAGACGGATCGAGTTGCGCTGTCGAAGCGTCGCGTGTCAGATGACCGCGTCCACACAGATGCACAAGAAACGAAGGAGCCGGTGCTGGTGCTGGTGCTGGTGCTATTGTCATGTCATGTCGTTTCACTTGCGCTTCATCGGACGAAACAACAGAAATTCCGAAACGCAGCAAGTTTTTCTTCTATTTACCATTTTGGACGCCGCTTCGCCGCTGTTTACTAGGTGGGTTTCTGAACTGACGGAAATGGACGTTTTGTCACTAATACCATCCATTTACGTTTTATAAACATAGAATTCATCTAGTAAATAATGACGAAGTGTAAAGAAACTTCCGCTGAATTAGCGATTTCAGAAATGCAAAATATCTTTAAAATACAAATGACTTCGTCACTATATCATTACAACATTTCAGGAATCGGATGTGTGTAATTTCTTAGATTTCTCAAAGTATTCTTTATTTATTCTTTCAATTCTAGTTATGTGATGCGTTGGGAAGAGGGCGAATAAACCCTCCTGGTGCGTACGATCCATTTTCGTATTTAGACCAAGTGAGATTCTCAAAACTGTGCCTCAAGATACTCGATTTCTTAGGACACACCTTTCGATAGGTACATAGTCCGCGTAGGGCATTCCGCCCCCCTTCCCCTCCCCGCCCTTTAACATACGTTAAAAAATTTAATTGAACAAAAGTAACTTTAAAATATTTTGGCAAGAAGCCTGGTTCCCTCCAAGAATTAGTTTCTGAGTACGAGCGTATGATTATAGTTTGTCCAACAGACGCAATGAATTACCCGTTGCGAGAGCGTACTGTGAATGTGTGTGTCCCCTCTGCCATTCGTATGGTTCCCACCAGCTCCTGTGCTTTGTGTGATGTTGTGAGAAGGGTGCATGCGACTGTGAATGGACCCTTCGTGTTCCCAGAGGGTTGGTCGGTTGGCTACTACTCTCTCGCACATCGACGCCGCCCTGCGTTGCTCTACTTTACATTCTCACTCGCAATTTCCGCAGATCGATTCTTAAACTGCGATGGCGTACTTCCTCGATTTTCTATTCTTCCCAGGAAACTGGTGCTTTATTTTTATGTTTCTTCGAAGTGAAGTACACCAGAGTGCGTTTCGGACGAAAATCATTGACTGTGCACGCGGACAATTTTCTTGCTGCGATCCTCACGAGGATGGGGAAGCGATGTCCGGCCTCAGAACCTGCAGTTTAACATTTCTTGAATTCCTTCTTCCCTTTTTTTCTCTTCCAAACATGTTGTTTGGTTACTGAATCAAAATGCGTGAAACACTTTGTCATTTTCTTTGTAATTTCTGTTCGAATAATTAACGTTAAACATTTGCCCCAACGGAAATAGAGTAAAAATAAAGGATTCAGATAAAAGTTCCGAACATATTTACTTTTTAAAATTACTCAGAAAAGTGGAAGACACCCCAGTACTCGGGATGAAACATTAAGTCGTGCTCAGTTTCAACAGAAGATATCCCTTAAACTTATTTTCCATCTCACTCAGCATTATTGTCGCAACCTTTTGAGGAAGAAAAGGCCAAGTGCCGAGCGCTTATCAAGCATATAACCGTAATGCTATATGTTCTGTTTATATAAAAAATAGTCATTACAACAATATTCCTGACTTTTCCTGCGAACCATTAACTACAACTTTTAATTTGAAAGAATGTACTTGAAGAAACACCTCTACTTTTGATAAAGAACTTTCTTAATTGTTCGGAAAGGCGAGAGGCGAATTGTTTTACTATTCATTTGCATATGAAAATTGCGACATGTGTAATAGATTATTTTTAATCGATTCCATTAGAAATAACCTGCATCTTAAAAATCGTCGCTATATTAGAGACTTTTTCCCCATTACAGTGCGTACAAATTGGTGATTTCTTTTCCAAATAACATCCCTCTGCAAAAGGTTCCCATTTAATCAGACAAGAGTTTATTCTTTCTTTGAAAAGAAAAGCTACGGTTTTGCTCCTACGATGTTAAGATAAAAAGGAAGAAGTACATAACTTGTTGTTTCCTTTCTATAACATGGAAGAAAATCTTCTTTCCACCTGAGCTCCAGGCGCGGCGGAATGGCCGACCGAGTAATGAATGGACCTTACCTCCCTCCCACGCAAACACGTCTCTACCTGCATCCTCCTCCTCCTCCTCCTCTTCTTCAAGTCATCCGCTTCTTCTTCTTTTTCTGCGAAGTGTTGCTGTGCTTTGCTTCGCGTACTCTCGTATCTCAATGTTTGGAGTTCTATTGTTGTGTTTCTATTCGTGTTCAGGAGTCGCCAAAGATATCGCGAAAGAAAACAGACGATGAAGTAAACAAAGAAAATAACAATGACATCATCCCGTCGCCCACATGTGTAACGATGAGAATGTCACATGTGCCAGTCAATCCTCCCTTCCTCCCTCCCTCTCTCTCTCCTCTGGTATTCCCGCGATGCATATTTGTAATTTTCTTCGGTATTTTAACTACGTGGGCGATGGATAGAATTATAAAATTAATCGAAATCACATAGAAGAAAGATAAAAGAGGATTAAAAATACACGGGAAGGAGAAGAACAGAGTAAGAAAAAGAGACATTCATTTCGTTGACACTTTTTTCTATTTCGCGTGGAGATTACGATTATCACGCGGCGCGCGCCTCAAGGCTTCGTATCGTGTTCAGTTCAGTGTCGTGATGAGTAGAGTGGTAGAGCGGTAGACTCTAGACTCGACTTCCCGAGATTTCTATAAATACACCGGAATGAATAGTCGTAGACGTTTCTTTTCAATTACACCAATGGTTTTATTGATTATTACAAAAATTACTTGATTTTATTTTGTTCATGTGTGAATTCGTTTTATCGACTTCTTTCTGAATATTTACGCCCATCTGTAAATCGAGTGTTTTTGTCCAAAACATTAGACCTTATGTTTTAATACCTCACCATCAAACAATGTCAACAATTTTTTAATTTAACTATACTTTTCATTTTATCGGTCTTTGAGCAATCACGATGTATTTTTTTTATTTATCACGAAATCATTTCAAGTTACTTTATGGTAAAACATATTTATTAGAAGAAGTAATGCCGATAGTGTTTGTGTAACATTACGTGACGCAAGTTGATAAATATTTCCGTATGTGTTGCAGAACTAGTGTGAAACCGGAATTTATTTATTTATTTATGAGCTCAGATTAATTATTTGAAGTAATCGTCGCTCTGTTGTTTGCATTTGATTGAAATTGAAATTGTGAAAATACAACATACAACAAGTGAAGGCACTGCACACATATCCTGCGATGTCTTTTTCACACTCGGGTTGTTTACCTGTTTGGAAGGGCAGCGACATGTGACGTTTCCCCACGCCGCCGTTGGGCATTCGCAGAAGGGCGCATCGCACAACGTCCCTGTGCTGCGACTCCCTCCGCCACTAGTGAGGATGGCTTCGAGCCCCATCGGCAGCAGAAGAAACACTGACACTAGCAGCAACAGCAGCTGTTGTTGTAGTCGTGCGCCTGCTAAGAGACGTGGCGCCGCGGCGGTGGTCGTGAGGCGCGAGGCGCCGGGGCCCCGCGCCGCGTCGGCGACGAGTGATGGCGTAGCCGTGGCGCTCGCTCGCTCTCCTACGCTGCCATGATGACATACAACGCGGCACGTTGCGGCTCCCTCCCTCCCTCGCTCGCACTGACTGCCGCCGAGTCGGACTGTGTTCCCTGAAGCACGCTGCCTGCTGCCTCCCCTCTCCATCCCTTCCCCCTCTACTGCCCCGCTCTTCCACCCCCCACCCCCCACCACCACCACTTCCCTCCGTCCCACCCGCACCCGCCCGCGTTGAAGCAGTGGCAGTGACGTCGCAGGCCGACGCGAAGTCTGCCTGTGCTGTTGTGCCTGCCTCGCCTTCTCCGGCACACGTCATTCATTCCTTCCTTCCTTCATTTCGATCTTCTCTCTCTCTTGTCACTCCTATTAGATAGCAAATGTATCGATCACGGGCGCGTACACGAGATGCGTTGGTCTTTTAGGTGGTTCTTCATTGAGGAATATGATGAATGACTTGAATGAGGAACGTGCGGATATTGAAACCCACTCGTTATGAGCTCGTTCTTCTTGTCTGAGTCTACGGTTCTAGTTGAATTGGATGCGTTGAACGTCTTCGTTCTGACAAAGATTTTGATCTTCGCGTACAGTGGGTGCAAAATGACGCTTCGTTTACTACGTCTTCTTTTCCTTTTCTTTTCTCTTCTCTGCCTCTACCTTTCTTTATTCATTATCTTATCTGGGTGCAGCTAGAGTAACGTTTTCGCGAGTACTCCCTTTTAAATATTATGTTGTAAAAGATACTTACTTTGCATTCGTCCCGTTTATCGATTTTGATATTAAAATTTATTCCGGTCGATTCTCGGTTGAACGTCTCAATTCGTGAATTTGCCTTTAGTTAATGACGAAGTCGAAATAATAATGAAGGCGGGCGAGCGAATTGACGTCACTGATATTTACAGTTGAAAATATTCCCGGTTACATCTTCGCGTTATTTCGATAGGAATACGACTGAAAACGGCAGTTCGATGTTTGTTATCTGAAGCTACGATGTACGAACTGGTGGACTTTTTTTTTCGTGAGAATTTTAGTCGGTTTTAACGGGAATCTCGGTTAAATATATTCGATTCGGGTCAGTAGTTCCTTCTTTAGCTATTGCTCGTTCTGTCGACAATTCAAATGTGTTATCGTGTTTCATGTGTTCTTCTCGTATGTTGTTTGTTTTTTCGGTGGAGAAATAACTTACGGTGGTGACCTGTTGCATAAATTTTGTATATCGGTTTTTTTATGCGTTTAAGTGTTGGTGTAGGAAAATAGACTTTGTTTGGAGGATTTGACGTAACGGTGAAGGAGGGAGGGAGGTAGGGGGCCGTCGTCTCGAGGTTTGCGAGACGTGAAGATAATCTGGTGGCACACGTTACTCGTCCGAGAGGGATGTTCGTTGAATACGAAACGGCGCAGAGGCGTGAGTCGCGCAATTGAACTCCGGAAACTACAAACAGCTCAGCAGCATTCGCTTTGCCGCCTGACATCACGGCTCGAACGGGAAGGAAGGAAGAAAGAAAGAAAGAAAGAAAGGATGCCGCCTTGTGCCTCCGTCTCTCTCCTCTTCTGTTCTGTTGACACAGAACACAGGTACGCGGATGAAAAGAGAGAATGAAGCGGGGAAAGTGAAGGCGATGGAGTAGTAGGAGGCGGCTGCTGCTGCTGCTGCTGAAGGGGGAGAAATGAGAGAGAGGAGGAGGAGGAGGAGAAGGAGGCCACGTTGCCGCGTCGTCGTCCGCCGCGCGATGTGAGATGTGGAGCAGTATGCGAAGGGAGAGGGCGAAAGAGAGAATGGAGGGGGGGGGCAGCGAAGAACGAGGACCCTGTTACGGCATCCGTCGTGGTTCGCTGGAGGAACGAACAGGTGTAAACACATTGATTTGTACTTCTTTGCCTAATTTGAAGGAAGTACAATGTCATCCTTTCCTCTTGGAGTAACGCAGAAGAACACGTGTTTTCTTGGTTTACACCTTTTTGATGGACCGAAAGCTAGAAAACGGGCCGAGAGGGTGACGAGAACCTATTACATTGGCTGGTAATTTTTCAACGGGTATTATTCAAACTTTTTATCATTTTTGTTGTTGTTGCCCGGTACTGAGCTCTAGTAACTAGACTGAACATAGAGGACACGAAACATACATCACGCATTTGCAGAGTGTAAACTTAAAGTTATTTTCCTTTGGAATTCGCACTGGAGGTATTTCATAAAACTAAAAAGGTACTTATCAAGAATTCTTATGGTAAAAAATTGAGAATAGTTATAGCCTTTCCCGAGGAATGTAAATTGTTGCTCTCCATATAGTATGTTGCTCATAGATAAATTGTGGACAACTTTGCCTAAGAAAGACTGATAAGCAGTCTTTGTTAATTTGTCGTACTATGTAAAATGAAAGGATTGGGTCTTTGTTGCAATAATAACAATAGAGGAATTAACACATCCTGTTGGGAAGTGTCGTGTTTGCATGTTATAGTATTGTATTTCGCTGCCCGAGATGTGTCCTAATTTGCGTGGGAAAAACCGTGAAGGGCATGGCTGCGTAGTGCCTCGTCCCGTCGGCGCCAGCAGCTATTGACCAGGTGCTCCTCCCCCCTCCACACAACGCTGGCTGCCCTTCCTCTGCACCTCATTCCTATCACTGCTCCCTTTCGATGCTTCTACCCTTTGTGTTTGAGCACCTGTCCTTTGTGCCCTTCCCAGAAAGGTGCTCTACGCTCTTTCGTTGTTTTTGCCCGTCGAACCTTTACATGCCGCTGGATGCGTGCAGGGTCTTCTGCCAGTAGGGGACCTAAGGGGCCCATGGAGCCCCCCACCTCGCCCGCCCGTTTGACCTGAACTCTTAACAGATAAAATTGAAGTTTATAAATGGCATACTTTGTAAAAGTGTTAGCAGATTAATAATTGTTATTAGTTATAATTGTTATTAATAAAATTAATCATACTATATTAATAACTTTATAAATAATTGTTAGTATTATTGATAATGCCAGATTGTTAATTGACATTTATTTATTTGCTGCGTTTTATTTAAATGTAATATTTATAAAATTTGAATTATAAACCATAATTTTTAAACAAAAATACTCCCCGGTTATCTCCTCTCTTGTGCCGTACGATAATATTCTTTTCATTTTGCTCGTTTTGTCACGATACTGTTGTTTTCAGAGTTGTCTGATATAAGATAAAATGATGGGAAGAGTGTGCTACGATGGCAGTTGCGATCCCGTGAAGAAGAAGAAGAAAAAATACTTAAAACGAACGATGTGCTTTCCCTCTTCTCCGCCATTAGTTTGGCAATGTAAATTCCCAGGCCAGCCAACATCATGGTTAGATAGAGTAGCAGGTCTCATGACCTCAATCTGGCAACAATTCGTCGCTTGGGACGAAACAATTTTTCTCGCAACATTAACTGTCTGCTCTGCTTTAAAGTGTGACGCGACGAATATTTTTACAATATTTTTGTCAACGTGTCTTCTTTTAGAGATACACAATCTTTTCCAATTATTACACTTTTTCCGTTGAGTGTATTGGGACGTGAAAATTGTGGGAACAAAATTTCCCCCTTTCAGATCCTTTCTTTCATTTCATTTGTTGTGTATTGTACAGACTTAGTTTGTTTGTGTCCTGTCACGTTAAAAAGTGCGTTTGTTGGCAAATATACTTTTATCCTCGTCCGTCGTCAACTTAAACGTGATCGCATATGACGAGTGTTGATAGCAGTGGAGCATTGCTTCTATTGATCCTCTGCACAAATTGTATCGGATCCACACCTCGTCATTTAGTGAACGCTGTAGAAGTAGAAGGAGATCGGTCGTCTTCGGCTCCTTAACGAAGACTCAGTTGCGCTCAAAGGATTTATTTATCAAATTCAAATTATCAATATTTATACAGACAAAATGTTCATATACGAGGGTCCACACTCTCGGAGCAACCCTCTAGCTGCATGGTAAACGGGCACTGCATTTGGCGTCTGAGATCTGGCACATCTGAATAGATGGTCTGTCGAAGCCCCTATCCATTTTTACCCTTTTCCGAAAAGGAAATAAATTTTTATTCGTTTGAATTTAAAAAATGGCGAGTACATATACGTTGAGGAATGTAGTTGAGAAAAAACGTACGATAATTGAACTATTGTGAGTTAACATTTCCTTTATTTTAAAGACTCTGTACTATAACAATAAATCAAGAAGAAGAAGAGGATGAAGAATAACATTTATTCTTCTGAATTAATTTGTGAGAGAGAAAAAATTCGAATTTTTGCGACACGCAGCGAATTCGACACCCATTTAGGGATCTGATTATTGCTACTGACTTTTAAACATTGAAATTGGCAACGTGGGAACATCGAATAGACTACAATATCCCAAAATCGAGCGCAGCTATTATTATTATTTAACCAACTGAATCACTTAGTGTCACTCCGCTTCACACAATTTCACGTCAATGTCCCCAGAAACTTTCGCCTAACTTTGGCGACGTCCATATGCTCAATGAACTGGTGGCGTATGTTACACCCATATTGTGCTTTCTCTCTTTAAAAACGCGTCTTTTGCCGAGAAACTGGTTGACATTTAAAATACCTTAAAGGGCTCTTGTAGACCGTTTCAGACAATTTCTACGAGTGAAAGATAAAAAAACGCTTAACAAAGAATATAGGTACTTCCATTCATTTTGATGCATTACATTCGTTTGTAAGTTTTATTGTTTTCATTTACGTACTAAATATTTAAATATATATTCTGTTTTGTGGACTTGAAAACTCAGGAGTGGAATAAGCCTTTTTATGTTGAGTTTTTGAAAGGAAGTGTTTGAGCGAATGCAAAAGAACCCCGAGCGGGAAAGCTGTCTCAACGCACCCCTTTAGCGAAACGTCGTAACGACCACAGAACGACGATGCCACGCGCACTTGAAAGTCGTTCTCGATCATCGATTGCCGCCTTACGGCACTTTTCTAGTTTCCCCCCTTCGGGAATCGCCTTTGGATGGAGAGAGGCGGTCGAGTTCACTCNAGGGATCTGATTATTGCTACTGACTTTTAAACATTGAAATTGGCAACGTGGGAACATCGAATAGACTACAATATCCCAAAATCGAGCGCAGCTATTATTATTATTTAACCAACTGAATCACTTAGTGTCACTCCGCTTCACACAATTTCACGTCAATGTCCCCAGAAACTTTCGCCTAACTTTGGCGACGTCCATATGCTCAATGAACTGGTGGCGTATGTTACACCCATATTGTGCTTTCTCTCTTTAAAAACGCGTCTTTTGCCGAGAAACTGGTTGACATTTAAAATACCTTAAAGGGCTCTTGTAGACCGTTTCAGACAATTTCTACGAGTGAAAGATAAAAAAACGCCTAACAAAGAATATAGGTACTTCCATTCATTTTGATGCATTACATTCGTTTGTAAGTTTTATTGTTTTCATTTACGTACTAAATATTTAAATATATGAAACCTTAATGAAGCATATTCCAGCACTTGGAGCAGTTCTATTCGATGTCTTTTCTTTCCTTAATATTTGCTACACGTGCGTTTGTTAATTATGTCTTTTAGTTCTCATATGGATTATTCTGTTTTGTGGACTTGAAAACTCAGGAGTGGAATAAGCCTTTTTATGTTGAGTTTTTGAAAGGAAGTGTTTGAGCGAATGCAAAAGAACCCCGAGCGGGAAAGCTGTCTCAACGCACCCCTTTAGCGAAACGTCGTAACGACCACAGAACGACGATGCCACGCGCACTTGAAAGTCGATTGCCGCCTTACGGCACTTTTCTAGTTTCCCCCCTTCGGGAATCGCCTTTGGATGGAGAGAGGCGGTCGAGTTCACTCTCACTCTCCTCCGCTCCCAGTTGCCAAAGCGCCAAAGCGCCCCAGCAGCAGCAGCGGCTTCTCACTCACCTTCTGAAGGTGTCAAAGTTATTTATTAAGTGATCTAATTATAAATGTCGATATCTTAGTGTCACATCCTCTCTTAAACTGTATGGGATCGATCGCAATCAAACTTCAACCCAACCCAGATCAAGATGATTTCGTTCTCTGCTCCTTGAAGTAAGAGTTCATCGACGTTTCCAAAACACAAACTTTTAAGATGAAAAAACTCTCTCGAATATAGAAGTAAACAAATACCCGGTGTTCCCAAGGAAAGGAAATTAAATAAATTGAGGGATCTTTAAACTTTGTCTGATTTTATTCTAAGTCGTGATGCCAGGGATGACCTGAGTGTTTCTCTCGTGACACGACTTCGCTTGAGCGTCTGGTGTAGAGCTATTCACTCATTGAAGACCAGTTTCTTTCANTAAAGCATCCGTGTTGAAGCTGGTCATGCAAATATTTTAACATGTATCTGCACTTGCAGAACGATATTTTACGGTGGAGCAGTTGTGTGCGGCCGTCAGATCAGCTCAGAAGACCCCTGTATTCTATTCCCGTACCGTCGTTATTTTCAAATGATCGAAGTCTGTACATGTCTTCCTCACACGGAAGAACTCACCTTGTTTTGTCGGCAAAGAGTTGGAAGAGAAAAAATTCTTTCTCAGAATTCACATAACGTTCAAAACTTAATTAATTCAGTTTTAGAAATAATATTGGTATTTATTTGTGGTTAAGTCTTGTTAGTGCATTTCTTTAAAAGAATTTAGAACATAAAAAAACAATCGAATGTCTCGTGGAACCCTGCGGAAATCCCCAATTACTGCCTTCGTCTCCGGCTGCTGATGCTGCATTGTGCGTAGACGACGTCTTTCTTCGCAGTGAATGAAACGTCAAGCAGTTGCTTGTTGTTCTGTCGCCGCTTCCTCCCACTTCGTTTCCTACAGGAGGGGGGGGGGGGGGACCGACGCGGGGATCGTTTNGTGGTGCAATTGAGCGTTAAAAAACAGTTAATTATTTTATAAATAGTATTATATGAAGAGTGTTATATAAAATGACGAATTTTGTATCGTGAAATAAACGGTAGTACTTTTATGAGGAGGTTCTTGTCTTGTATTTGTTTAATATAGGGGAAATTCATTTTCGGACGTTGGTTTTTGTGGCCAATATATCGTGTAATTATTACTTTGTATGTGAAGTTAAAATCCGTTAATCTGTCTTTACCAAAGTAAACCCTTGAGAGGAGACCGCGATCACTGTTGTCCATAAGTAGCGGGTATTTCGCATCGCTGTGTTCCACGACCAAAGAGAAGCGTGTGCTGAGCGTGTGCTCCCCCACTGAGTCCCTGAGAGGGAAACAGGGCCCCGCATTAACGCTCCCTCCTCCATTGAGGAGTGAAGGGAACGGTCATCGCGCCGCTCCCATTGTATTGGGCTATCCGGGTGGTGCCGCGTCCAGAAACGTTTGTACATGCGATAAGTGTCTTTTGTTAAAAAATCGTGTAATGTTTCCAAGACCAACTATCCTTGTGTCTCTGTGTGGGGGGCAGGGGGGCTAAAATTAATCGATTTATTTGTACAGTAGAACCCCTCTGAACCGGTGTAGTCGGAACCGAGACCCAGTTACCGGTTACCTATTTTACCGGTTTTTCTGAGGTTCCCGTGAGATCGATTTTCGTTCGAAAAGAGTCAACAATTTCAAGAGGAGGTTATCATCAAATGAGACGTCATTGCAACACGTTTTATTGTACTGCATGTAGTGAGAAAAAAATTATGCACTTTACGAACGCATACACATTTTGAAAACTTAATATATGGACATACATACAAATTACATGTATTTTATAGTATCATTGTTTCAAAAAACAGTTATGCGCTGAGAAAAAAACAAACTGTTCCCCAGGAGGATGGGTCAGGTTAATCCTAGGGTCTAGATCGGCTCAGAAATTGCAGTCTAGATCGGCGGCCGGAACATCAATAACCTTCGCTACGCCGCCGATACAACGCGACTCTCAGAAACGGAAGAAGGCCTGCGGCATCTGATCAAAGATGAAAGCGCAAAATTTGGCTTCCTCCTGAACATCAAGAAGACCAAGATCACGACAACGGTGGAAAATGGCAACAAGATAAAAATCGACAATGAAGAGATTAAGTGTGTGCGAGAGTTCACCTTCCTTGGATCCCGGATCGATCGGAATGGAGACTGCAGCCTCGAAACCAAGCGTCCAATAATCTCGGGTAGGAGTGCGATGTATGGAAAAGTAAAGACCAAAATGCAGACTGATTCGTGCCGTCGTTTTCCCCATAACCACGTACGGTTGCGAGAGTTGGACCTTAAGAAAAGCGGATAGAAGAAAAATCGACTCCTTCGAGTTGTGGCGCTGGCGACGGTTGCTCCGCATTCCACGGACAGCGAGGAATTATTGGAACGCATAAGACGCTGGAAGGAAAGATCACGTATTTCGGCCACGTGATGCGATCAAGTTCTTTAGAGAAAGACCTAATGCTGGGAACGGTGAGCGGCGAGAGACGACAGAGGATGCGTTGGATCGATACCATCAAAGAGAGAGAGAGAGATAGCCCATACAATCATCAATGTTGTTAATACTTATTAGTTGACAAGATATTTATCTTTTATTAAAAAATGGGACCCTCGACTGGTCTCATCGAAGCAAGCACTCTCTCTACCTTCGATCCAAATTGAGTCTCTACGATACAATAGTAACATCCGTTCAAATAAAAGTGTTTTATCTGCATTTGTTGTTTTCATTGCGTTGTAGAGGAAGGAAGTTCAACCGAATAGTCAACCACCACTTACTTGCACTTACTTGCACTTACTTGCACTTCCTTCCTGGAAGCGCCTGCGATTGTTACGATCCATTTAAATAAATAGTTAGAAACGTACGACCTTCTGTGGACTTTGAATTATATTTTTATCTTTCGTTAAGAACTCGCGACATTTCGACGTGGGTTTACGTCGTCGTCAGGCGATCAAAAGTAATAACAAATTATGACAAGAAGTAATTTTGCTGTTCCTTACGCTTTGCAGAACCTATTTATGTACAGATGATGTTTTGATGATGCTCCCTGGAGTCGGAACCATTATTTATTTATGAATCAATGATCATTTGCCGTCTCAGCGAATTTACTAGCACGGGAAGAGCGAGTATCATGTTTTACTTTGAAAGTGTAGTTTTCTTTCTTTGAACACCTTAACGACGAATGAAATGTATGACAATGTGTTCGCGTTTCTGTGAGAGAGATTTTCATCGTTTTTCTTTGTTGTGATACTGGGTTAGTCGAATAATATTTCCCCCTTTTATTTTATTGGCTTCATCAGAATGTGGAGTTGGACAGTGGAACTCGCTTCATTCTTCTTATCGCAGGGCGACGAATGTGATTAATTTGGATTTTAAATAGGTTTATTTCTGAAATAAAATTGTATAGTAGCAATATTTTGTGTATCTATTATCATATACTCATAACTTAACTTATAATAATTTTAATGTACGATGGGATAATAAACTGAAACGTCCCAAGTCACGCTCGCCCGCCCCCGCCGTTGCGTGCGCCCTTGGAATTGGAAAAGACGTTCGGAACAAAGGAAGCTGCGGCTCTTTTGGTCTTCTTGCATTTCTCGTCTTCATTCGCTGCTACTAGCAGCATCTTACGGTGACCAGAGGTACTACGTCTTCTTAAGTTGCAAGTGACGGCGCTGCGAGGCGCTAGTAGTATTTCATGCACTTGCTGCTAGGGACCTTTCAGCTGATCTCATTGTGAGAGAGATAGCTCTGAGAGGTAGTAATTGGAGATGTCGAGAGGACGGACTTTTTTCCTTACCGCTGGAAAGGTCTTCATTGAGGCAGGAGAATAATTTGTCTCGAAGTTGATGAAAAGCTTTGAACCTTAAGGAGTGACCTACCTTCACCTAATGAAGCTTTGTTGAATGCATGCATAATTTACTGAAGCAATACCAACGAAATATTTAGTATGTTGAAGTGAAATTTTTCCCCTTTATGATTACTATTTAGAGGACCATTGCAGGTTGATGTCCGGGGCGAACCGTAGGTAGGTACACCACTTGACTCCAAGGAAAAGTGTCTAATTTTATTATAACGTCCGTTTATTATCCCTTTCTTAGCTACATAAGTCACAATTCATATTTTAAATTTAGACGAAACATGGACGTTTAACAATTTCCCCCCATTTACAATTTAACTTGTGTTCACGAAACAGCCACGTGATATCCAATGCCCACTATTCTCGTAATAATTGTACTGCAGCAGATCCCTTCTCTTTTATTTCATGGTTTCTTCTTCCCTTTGTATTCAATATTCATGTGATTGCGTTAAAATGTTCTGTTGAATCTGAGCGCGGGTCTTGCGGAAGGAAACCTTAATGCACCTTCTTCGTCAGGAGTTGACCTTGAATCATATTTTGTATCAATACAACGTCATATTTTTGTGACCTCATTGAACAAGTTGAATGAATTACTCCGAAAGAAGTAAATGTTGTGCAAGGGACGTATTTTTGTGACCTTTCTTTACGTCGGAAAATGTGTAGAATCTCTCTTTTATATTTTTAGTTTATCAAAGAGACAAAATAGAGTAAGATGTTGAACCACTCGAAATTCTGTAAATAACTAGTGCTATTTGGTTAGCCAACCATGTTATTTTTTTAAATAGCTCGAGTCTTGCAGGATAAAAACATTATAATTAAATTATATTTTGAGTTATGATATTAGTTCAATACGCTTACTGGTAATGAAATATATAAATTCACTTTCAGACATGTAAATAGAAAAATTAAAGAAAAGGAAAGGTCAATGTTTTTTTTATGAAGTGTATCTCAGGTGCAACACGTTCTTCGTTGCCTTGCGTAGTCCGTCTGTTCACTCTGAAACGTTTTTCTCTCTCAGGAAATTTGTGGAAGGAAGCCCCTTCCTTGAACCTTTAGTACTTTTGCTTAGGTCTTACTTCGAAAAAGGATTCCTGAATTTCGTTTATATCTTATTAGATTATTTGTCTCTTTTTCAATTGTGAAAGTCAACTTTATATCGTTATTATCAATGTCGAGACGCGATGGTGCTTCACCATGCGAACGTCGTTTCCTGTTGTCGAGAAAAGTGATATAAGAGTATTGCACCTCTATTTGGATCCAACTGTGTGTTCACTACATCTGGAGCACTATTCCTGCCATAAATCTAGTTTTGTGCTTCCAAGCAAGAACTCAAATGATTACTTCTGTACTTTCTCATTTGAACCTCGTTTTCTGTCTTTCTGTATTCTGGACGCATCGAAAAGACGACTGGAAATTGCTAAATGAAAAAAAAAAATATCCTCTGTATCGCGAACCTCAAAGAAAGTTTTTGCTATCGTGAATTATTTTCTGATACTTCTCTCTGGACTTTACGTACTTCTTCGTCCCGGAAGAGTCATAATTAATTGTAAGTGCTGTAATCTAACTACTGCGGTAGCAATTATTTGAATTACGAAATGATTTTTGAAGTGAAGGGTGTTTGGGAAACGTTAGCAGGCGATCAACTCTCGCGCCGCGTGATGTATATTGCAAAATGAGTTATTACGATGTGAGTGATTTTTATGTAAATACTACAAGATATCACGTTACGTCTCTCTGGAATTTGTATTGGACTATTTACAGCCGTTCCACACAATTCCCGGCACGAGTACCAGCATCCCTGGGCGTCATCACTAACCTTTGGCCGCAAGGAGGGCTGTGACTCTTCTGCCTGTACTGCGCTTTGCCTGGAATATACTTGGTTACATACACAAGTATAAAACTGTAAAATGCGAGTTAATTCAGTCGTGTAACGCACACAACAGGAAAGTGGAATTGCAAAATAAGAGAAGGAAAGCTAATTGAATAGAGAAGTGAAGCTAGGCTTGTATGTACCGAAACCAGAATACATGATGTCGCTCGTATGTAAATAGTGTTCCTTTTCGATCGGAAACCTTAGAATGTTAGAATATGGTTTTGAAATGTACGAATATGTATGACTTGTATTGCTTTTGTATTTTTGTTATTTAATTTATTTTCGGTGTTAAGCTACAGACTCTACTTTCCTTCCCTACATTCATCACTAGCCTCATTCCTGCTCGTATGAAACTACAATTGTATTATTGCGTCGCTTGTCCGCCATGCGCTCTCTGTGGCGGATCTCTAACCAGATAAAGGCATGCTTTGCCACTTTAAACAATTAATAAATTTGGTTACTTTTTAATATTGTTAATTGTCGATTATCTATTTGATGAGTTGATGTATTTGATTTAAAATAATATTTATAAAATTTGTGTAGTAAAACCATGATTTTCAAAAATAATTAATTGCTTCCCAGATCGCATTTACTACTGTCCTCCGCCTCTTTGCGTTCTCACTAGTACTCACGTCCCACACGCTGCTCATCTAATACCTGATTTGCATTCCACTACGTCTTCTCTGACCGGACCTTACAAAGTCACATAGTTTCTATATTTGTCGTAAACTTTTCGTCTTCCGTTCAAGAAATGTACGTCCTCTCCTCCTCCTCCTTTGCTTTACAAGTCGCAGTCCCACATCATGTGCTGAAGAGTTTCATCTCCGTTTCCACATTTATTCGTGCGTAGATGCAGATAATGGAATTTCTATTTCGTGAATGTGTGGACCGCGATGGGTCGTCGTTTATGCTTTTCGCTGTGAGAAGTGAGGAGGGCGAGAGGTGGCTATTAATATTACGGCGACGGCAAAATGCGAGAGAGCGACGGACGGACGGACGGACTCACGTGCCTCTACGGCCCCCTCCCCTCCCCTCCTCCCACCCCACCACACTCTCTTCCTCCCTCCCTCCCTCCCTTCTCAGCCTCTCCAGCAGGTGAGAAACAAGAACTCATTTAGCTACAACCATCTACATTATGTATTTCTCTGACATACATATCCTAACTCCCAGGTAACGCTGCCAGCTTCCACGAGACCCGTGGCTCGATTCCGCTGTAGAAGTGTAATTTTTTGCCGACATCGTGCTGAACCCGATAATACATCAAAATGCTATTAAAAACACTAGAACGATTCATTAGAAAATTCATCGATAAATTCTCTATTAATTTGAATCCTTATTCATTTGTTGCTAGTGCATGATGATATTTTGCCGTCTCGTGTTAAGAGTTTTCTTCGTCGTAGGTTGAGAGTGAGAAGGGAAAAAGTAGTTAAGCGTCTCGTATAGTGAAGCGCCGATGCGCTGATGTTTGGTTGCATATTGTCGCTTATACGCTTTTGTTCCTGGAACACGACTGGTTCAAGGTCTGTTACGAGATGCTTCTGTGTGTACGCGTTTTGCTGTTTACGAAAAGAAACCTCTGCCGTGACATGATATTCCAGAGATAGAAAGGTCATCACCCTTTCAGTTGGCGAGTGGCTGCTTGGACTTCTTTATCAACGACTTCAGTCACGCGCCGCTCGAATGCGGTTTGCGGATTCCATTTCCTTCCCTCCTCCTGTCGTTCGTTTGCAAACTCTGCACCGCGACGCGAAGTCCTATATTTTCACTCCATATGCGCTTTTGCTCTTGCAGATTCATTCGTTTACTTATTTCGTGTCTCTCACGGCGAAAGGAGGTTCCACCCACTTGACCCGCTCTTCCCCCTAACCGTTGTACTCGACTAAAGGAATTGGGAAGGGGAGATGTTGGGTTGCCGGGGAACTTACGGTACCGAACCGATATATATCTCTAGAGTAGGTGAGGGAAAACTCAGCTGAAAACCCCACCTAGTTGGGGCGAGCGGGATTTGAACCCACCCTCTCCCGCTCAGCGGTATTGAGGTAACGAAGACGCGTAGATGTGAGCTTAACTTACGACGTATTTGGATGTTTAGGTTATGCCTCGTTACAAACGTTTGGTTTTGTGTGCAAATTAAAGATTTGATTAGTTTATTAAATATATCCAAAATGTGCTTGTGTATTGTGTGAGGGCAAGAGTTGGATGCTTTTCGCTTGAGACAGGGAACCGATGCCTTTTGTGACTCATCGGGACCGAGGGGTAGAAGGTGTTGCTCCAAGAGGAAGAAATGTTCATCAAAAATCTCATTTGAAGAACTGAGTGCAATGTATTCTCGTGTGGCTGAGGACGGAGGACGTCGTCGACGATATGAGGGCGTCCTCTGCTCTGCCAAGCGAGGATTTGTATCGATGCGACGGAGGAAGCGAGAGCTCAACTCCACGACGTGGTAACGAAAAATAAAACTACTAAGAATTCTATATATTAATAACGTTGTATGCTTGGAAAGTTCTTAAAATTAGAGATTTCTTAAACTTCAACGGAATTAATTTTATTCGAGAATGCAACTTCTGCGAACATTCTTCTTAGATGGAGCGAAGAAGTTATGAATAATAATATTGTCATATACACCTGGTCTTTGTGGCAAACTGATTCTGCTCCTTAAATGCTAATTCATTTTTTTCTATTTTGATGTGATTGAGAAAATGTATCAAAAACACACACACAAATCAACAAGAGTCTAGTCAGAGTGCCTATAAAGCTACTTCCTCCAGCGAGGGGTCTCAAGTTCCCTTTTCAATTTTTTAAATACACGATTGATATGCATCCTCATTCCTAAGCGTAGATGGGATCCTCATTAGATATAAGAACGCTACTGCGTGTACTGAATACTCTTTGCTTTGCGTTGACTGTCATTGACGTGAGGCACGTGAAACGCTGCTGTCGATGGTTGCGGGTTCCGGGTGTATTATTCTGTCGCTTTCCTTTCCCTATCACGCTCCACTAATCGCGGAGTTTCGTTCCGAGGGAAAATTCGAAGGTGCGTTGCCGTAAGCTGCGGTGTAACATTACGTGATCGGGTTCCCGCGAGGCGGCTGCTGCTGCTGCAGTCGAACTGGGGCAACGAGCGTTCGCCGTCGTCTTTGTTCATTCTTAAAAATAATATGACGTGAGGGGGCTGTAGCACCTCCTTCCTCCATTGGACCTCAAGTCTTAGCAGATAAAATTGTTGTCAATAATATAATTGTTATTATTATTAATAAGACCAGATTAATAAAATTAATAATATCAGATTAATAAAATACCATATTAATAACTTTAATACATAATTGTTATTGTTATTAATAGTACCAGATAGTTAATTGTTAATTATTTATTTGATGCATTTTATTTAAAGGTACTATTTATAAAATGTGTTGCAAAACCCTCGCTTGATTACGGTCTAAATCCGCCATTGTTGGTTGTTATAGTCTTTCGAATATGCTAGACTAAGAAGATATGTATGTGGATTGAAAATAGTTTCTACATTTCAGCTATAAATCCACTTCTCGACACAACTCTACTTCGTTTCTGAGCGGATCACATTTATACGTCTGTAAAAATGGAGAATCACACACAGCGAATCCGAGTGATAAGAAAACTCACGTCGATGCGAGGGTTGGCAGCCCTTGCTTGGTTGGTCTCACATCGGAGTCTGGTGGTAAAACCAGCAGCGAGCAAAGTTACTCGAATAAATCAAATGAAAAGAAAAATGCAAAGAAACCTGAAATATAGTATGAAGAGCAGAGAAATTTGACTTTTCTTATAAGGCGCTAATGGAGAAATCATTAGAGGGAAAGTTTTACTTTCATTAGACTCTAAGAATGTTTGTGACAATGTCTGCATCAAGCGAATACAAGTTTGTGATATCATTTTACTTTTTGTCTGTTTCTCTTCCGAACTATTTTTCGAAACTTTTCAAAACTGCAGATGCCGTAATGCGTGGAGATGCTTCTTTGCCATTCGGCGCGAATGGACCACAGAAGGATATCTCTGAACATCCTTTCGCCGCATTCGGAGCAACGCGTTCTCTCCCGAGCCACTGCGCTTCAGTGCTTTCTTGTCATTGGCGATGCCTCGTGACAATTGTTGTGGTATCTTAGTCACTCATTCACTCATTCTAGTAAACAACCTTTTTTTTTAATATGAGAAAATGAAATATTTTATCTTTTGTACTCTTGATCTAGTAGATGTTCTTAGATTAGTTGAATATTAATGGGAAATGAGCGCGGAGATTTTTTTGTGGGGTTTTACGGCTCATGTCGACATCGAGGTCATTGGAGCCCTAAGTCGAATGATTCAACCGTACCCACTAAAAACCCTCATGAATTACAACATACCAAAACGTATATCATTACATCAAAACATTACAGAAAATGAGAAAAATGAAAGATACCCTAGCCCTAGTAGCGTCGGGATCGAAAAGAAGAAGAGGTGACCAAGGGAGGTCAGGAAAGAGAAAGGAAGGAAGAAGTAATGCCAGACTCAGCTCG
>NNCF01130030.1:375315-413376 GCA_002313205.1 Laupala kohalensis
TATATATATATATATATATATATATATATATATATATATATATATATATATATATATATATATAAAAGAACTGCGTATGACCATGTTAATTTCAACGGCTCAGTAAAAACAGTAGACACTAAAAACAGTTGTTTTTCGATTTTTCGTTTTTTATTGAATGCAAAACAGTAGACTTGTTGTATGGAGTTTGTGTAACTTGGCGAGTGCTAATATCTGTGTAAATGATGTGCTTTTCTGCAACAAAGGAGTCTGTGTGGCTCAGTGGTTAGATCTCAGAATTTCTAGCTGGATGGTAGGGTTCGAATCCCACTAATTCATCGCCAATTCCGAGACCCACTTATCCTGCTTTAAAGGGAGTGCTGGGTATATCCCGGGAGTCAGAGTGACACTGGTCACGCCTTTATCCTCTGTGGAGATACCCATGGGCGTGAAGATACTCGTGGGCGGTCTGTTTTCTGTTTACTCGATGGACAAACGTTTTCTTGTGTAATTTTTTTTGTGTTTGTGGAGGATCCTCCTCGTAATACACCTTTCTGTTTTCAGTTCAGCCGGATTGAGGTTCCATTTGAAAGATGTGTGTAATTTTTTTAATTTTTGTTCCAGGTGAGTCCTCCATTTGTACTCTGTTCACCATGGATTCCAATGTAAGTACACCACAATAGAGTTTGTATATTTTTGTAGTCTGACTTCTTTTGACACATTGAAGCGATTTCTCAGTCCTGTAATTTTTATGGACATGGAACAAAATTGGGAAGGAGTTAGCGACTCTTAATATACCTTTTTTTTTCATCTGAAAATTTTGGGGAAATTTTTTCTTCTCTTGAAACACGATAACTTTGGAAGAGATGTGAAATCGTCCTAATGTGAAAAGTTGATTTTTAATAAGCGGTTTTGACGCGGGTGGCGAAGCGCAGACACTCACTCCGCTCCCGATCGACTTTCTTCCCGAGCGGAGCGGAAGAGGAGTAGCATTTCCCTCCCCCCCACCCCCACCACCACTCCATTCCACGTTTCAATAATATCTTATGAATCTCAAAATACGTGTTTTCGTCTGCAAGGAAATATTTGTTTTTATAAACATATGTACGCATAAATATTATTATTGAAATGTTAACAGTTTCTCCATGGATGAGTCACTCGCCCGAATGAATGAATGAATGAATGCTGAGCTTATGTCAATTAGTATTTCCTTTTCTTTCTAATTGCCGCGATTTTTCTACAGTCGGCTTCAGGAGGTTAATTCATTGCTAAAACTGCTTCTCATGAGCCCACTGGATTCACCGAAATCTCGAATGAGCTCGTTGAAAGCATTGGGAGTAATTTGTGCTGTATTTTTATGAAGATCTTAATTGATTTGAATCGAAATTGTCTGTATTTTCATTCTATTTTACCTGAGACTTTTGTCCGGTGAACATTTTTTCTGTAAACCAAAATGAGTTCTGTAAGACTATATTTGGTTTGTTAATTTGTATCGCATTAAAATTTTAAATAACTAGGTGAACCCCTGGGAGTGATTCAGACACAGAGGTAAAGAATAGAAGATAGGTTTAGAGTATTCGAGTGTATCAAATTGGTGTATCGTGTAAAAATGATTTATTTTTGAAGTAGAACATTCCTCGAATTGAAAATGTTGGCAGCGGGATATTTTTTTAAAAAATTTCTATTCATTTCTCTTTGCAACTGTCTTACCCTCCCTGTGCATTTTGGATCCATTGAAGACGTGAGAACAGAGAGCGCGAGTGCTCGTGTTGGGTGTTGGGTGGCTGCTGCTGCTGCTGGAAATAGCGCGTCTCGCTCGTTCGCTCAGTCGCACGCGCACCGCGTCCCGTGTCCCCAGTGGCCGACTGAGTGAGCGATCGCTGCAGCATTCGCGGCTGATTCGCACGAGCGAAACCTCTATTCACCATCATCCGTCAACTCTTCACGAAACTTCAGCAAACGATTTTTGTACCATTCGTCGAGGGTCGATTGCTTCAACTGCGCAAAGGAACAGGAGTGGAACAACTATATTATAGCGAATGGGAGGGAAATATACAGGATAGGAGGGTAGAATGATAGGAGTAGAGGTGGTTCGCTTAGTTGGATTTACCAACAACTTGACCTACGTGAAGTGGTTAGTGATAGTTAAGAGTTATTGAATACTACCAGGAGACGGGTAGAGGAAGGAAGGTTTGGCTTTTCAGTAGTCACAGCTACATGAACTGGGACATTCACGTGATAAGCTACAAATTTTTTCTCGCCCCACCGGGAATTGAACCCGGAATGACTTGGTAATAGCAAGAACGCTACCACCTGAGCCACCAGAGGGACGTGAGAGGATATTTGTTCAACTTGTATCTACAAAATTCACTGCGTAAGCTGATATTTGATCCATAACTCTCCCGAGTAAGTTTCTAAAGGTCAGATTCACCGAGTGTAGAGTAATCAGGATGATTGAATTTGTTGGGAAGGTATAGTAAATGTAATTAGGATTACATGGAATTCGTTAAACGTCGATTCTGTTAACGAATATTTGTGAAGAATTCTGAACGTCGGTATTAGATTTGCAGTGTATTGTGTGTGACATCCAAGTCGGTAATGAAATGAAAATAAATTGTTGATTTTTTTTATCTATCCAAAACTACGTTATGAGTGCAGACAGTTTCTGGTTTCCAGTGTAGAGTAGACTTTTTAATTCGAGGACGTGATGAGGGGTTGGAGGGACTATTCTGAGCAGCACGCGTCCGACTGCTACACGCTGCTTTTACGGCCTCATGTCATTACAGCAGCGGTGTCCGCATTTACTTCTTACACGGCGTATACCGCGTTGCTGCTGCCGCCACCCTCAGTGAATTCGAAACGAGAAGAACACGGGTCTCCACGTGGGAGGTTGTTGTTGTTGCGTTTGGCATTTTGCATGCTGAGGGTTTCGGTTTTTCTATTATAATCATAAAACATCTGTAGTGTTCCCCATTTAACTTTGCAATTATAACCTACATTGCAATAAAAATATAAGAAAACCGAGAAGTACCAGAATAGAAATCATAATGAATTATAGTTATCTAATGCGATCGCGTATTGCGAAATCAATCCGTTTAAATGTAATTTTACTCCCACTCTCCCTCCCCACCATCAATTATCTCAACAGATTACGGCACTTCCCTTATTCGATCTGTACAAAGAATGGAACTAGGATTCTTTTATTTTATTGTGAGGCTGCGATGACGTTTTCCTCGCGCCGAGGAGGAAAGGGTTCGTTTTGACGTCTGCTCTCGTCAATGTAAATAATATGACCTCAGTGTTTTTTTATAGACAATTTAATAAAAAGATTATTCAAACGCCTCGTTTTCTTTCTAATGCGATTCATCAAGTGAACGAAGTGAATTTAACTTAATAGTTATTCAGAATTAAACTGTTGACAAAAGAACTAAGTTCGTTTAATGATTATAAAAGCGTCCATTCTCACCCATTTCATTCGGATTTGTTTAAATATTCGCTGTAATGGTTCTATGTTCTTATTCGTTCAAATTGAATATAAAGTATTGTTTTCTATTTGTATTTTCAGTGTTTTGAAAGTAGCGTGGAAATCATTACGAAGTTTCATTTAAAAAATCAATGCGAGTGTCCATACTTCTGCCACAGAACATTGTATACATTACTCGCATTCGTCAAATAATTAGCCCCATGTCACGACTCCATTTTGCTATCTTTCTCCTCGGGGGATGTATTTGAAGTAAACGTTGTTACTGGATCGTTCCGTATGCACTTGGTTAAATAAGGCGGTAGAGTTCGATATATTTTTACCCATATCTCCATCCCGGGCCGGCTTTTGTCCGGTTTTCCTTTGGGTACAGTAGCGGATTTTCAATTTTACTTTCGTTGGGGGTGGGGGTCTCGGGGTGTGAAAGTCGGAATTGCAAAATGACGCAATTTTTTTAAATTACTGTTACGTGTTTCCTCCCCAATGCAAATAATAGACGATTCAATGTTTTACTCATTTTAGAAAGGCTTGAGCTCCAAAGTACCAACTCCCCCTTATAATGCCGCCATTGTGTGTTTCGATGGAATATATGAGGAGAGTAAAGCAGCCTGTTATCCTCCGTGTAGCCGTTTATAGTTTTTCACGGTTATTACGAGTGTAAATTATTTCTTTATAAAAAGAGCGTAGGCAGGATGTTCAATGCCTGTTCCATGCCCGGCGTCGAAGCGGGTCTTGGTTCGTCTGTGGATGCGAGAGACGACGCTTCTGCCTCTGCTGCTGCCTCTATGTTTAGCAACGCGTCACGTTCGTTCGTTGGCCACTCTGTCCGCCGCCTCCACCGGTTGCAGTGGTGAATCTGTGGTGGCTGCTGCTGCGGCGGCGACCGAACGACCCTGGACCGACCCACGCCCATCTCCCTCCCTCCGTCTGCGACCACTTTGAAACAGTTTCTTATTTCCAAATTTTAAACAGCCATTTCCCGTCATCCTCAAGAGAGACATTAAGGGATCGTTTGATTCCTATCGAAAGCTATGGGACCAACAAGCTCCACCTCGTCCTCTACAGCTCTTTTCATCGTATTTCCAAAACCTAGAATAAGAATCTTTTACATTCCGAAAAAAAATCACGAAAAATGTGTATATTTTCCTGACGCAACTAATTGCGGATAATTTTAGAAAACAAATCCTCGGTGGAGCGTCAGAGGTTAACGAACTCAATATTCGTCTTATTCAAATCCCTACAAACAATGGATGTGACATCCTTCCATAAAAGTGAGAAAGTTTACTTGAAACTTTTTTTAAATTACTTGTAGTTGGATACTTTTGGAGAAAGGAACTCCCTAAATTATTGTCTTCTTGACTAGCAACTCGTTGAGTTCTGAGTCCTGTACTAATATTTTGTTTTATGGACTTTTGGTTTTGTTGACAGAAAAATGACATTTATGTGGCGGGATCTTCCTGACCGTTCGGGGAAGCGTAACGGAAAAATGCTTGTCTTATTCTAATACTCATATTACTACCGTCCATTAATTCTTTCTTCCAACATCTCATTCCCTTGGGTCAGTCTCTAGGCATCACAGACGTCGGACGATCCCTTAACACTGGCAGGGGGCGGCAGATGAAGATTTTTATATCCTCATATTCAACATTAAATTGCATTTTACGGAACTCGAGAACTAGTTTTCAGTTAGCGAAAATCTCTTTGTTGTCGAGTTGAGAGGAAACGTCGTCGTCTCCTTACGTTTTGATTCAGTCGGTGACGACGAGGAGTTTTTCTTTCTTCTTTTGCATTTTAGCAAAAGGCAATTTTCTGCGAAGAGGTAAACCATTGTCTTTGATGTTTCCATAATTAAAGATTTTCTAAATTAACATTGATGACAAATTTTTAATGAAACTGTTCATTTATATGAAAACAAGCTCAACTTAACGAAATCACTTGTTCCTCTTGGAGATTTGTCAACTGTGTGGCGTGCGTTTGCGTGCGCGTGCGTGGGGGGGGGGTGAGGCGGGGTTCGTTCGCTTCGTTCTCTCTGCGTTACGTCTTGGTTTTCTTGAAGATGAAGAGGTCTTAACTGAGCAATTGAAGCGAATGACCCAGATATTATTTTTCAATCGACGTGTACTTTTTATGTGCTTCTTCGGACACCGAGTCGTGACCTGGGGCTCAGTGAATGCACCAGTAGATAGATGAATCAGTATTCACTTCATTCTCATATATTCGCTGTTGATCTTCACTGTTCGCTCAGCAGATGCAACAAGATTCCTTGAAGAAGATTCCCGGAAAACTTTACGTCAATTCACAGTGTGTGTGTTTGATATCAACTATGTATCTTGGCAGTCGAGTACATTCTCACGAAGAGGGGAAATCCATGCGGTTCATGATGAATTGCTTCTGGAGCGGAGGACTTGTAACAGCATTTGCTTCTTCGGGGTCACCGCGTTGAGACACTGGTCGTTGCACACGACGACCGCCCGTTTTCCTAGTGATGGGGATGACGAGGACGACGTGAAGTGATGATGAGTGAATGAATGGCACTCGGGAAAGGGGAGAAAATCCCGAAAAAATCTGCCGGAAACACCAGAATTCTACTTGGATCGGACAGCGTTTGAACCGGCGTCACCAGAGGTAGAAGGCGAGTGCGCTAGTCACTGCGCCACGGATCGCCCAGCGGTTAATAGCGGAGAACGTCCAGGGAGTGTCGAGACAACCCCTTTACGCTATCTTTTGCGTCATTTCCGGTTCAGTGACGGCAATGGTACGGACAGAGAGTTGCTGCCAATTGACCCAATTGCAGCGCCAACACATTTCCTTGTGTGCTACTCTAATTTTATATTGTTATATTATCTTTATTTACTAGAAGCAAGTACTACATTATTAGTACATTCGTATTTTTATTACACCTAAGTCAAATACATCGACAGAGGAACAGATTCTTACATAACTAGAGTGTGTGTCACATCTTTGAAATTTTCGCTCTGCAAAATGTGGCGACCTTCCTTCCGTGTCTGTGTGTTTCCTTTGCTTACTCTGATAATTACCTCCCGTACA
The DNA here is from genome assembly GCA_002313205.1 of Laupala kohalensis. Taxonomy (NCBI): domain Eukaryota; kingdom Metazoa; phylum Arthropoda; class Insecta; order Orthoptera; family Trigonidiidae; genus Laupala; species Laupala kohalensis. The sequence goes on from NNCF01130030.1 coordinate 381,824, forward strand.
ATCAATACGGCATTATGATTTAAAAAAAATAAATTTGACGAGAAGTATGGCTAAGTGCTGGAATGTAAAGATATTCCTTAGTCTGTGTCGGCGCCGCCCTCCTTTGTTCAAACGCTGAGACGCTGCTTGGGGTGCGGGCGACAAGAGTTTGGCAGTGGGAGGGAGGCAGGTTAACACTTTATTCCCCTCTCTTCCTTCGAGGTGGAGACATGTTTCTTTGTGATATATTTTGTCCTAAGAGAAAGTTTTGTTCGTTGCACAAATCGATTCTTTGCGTGGGATTTCGCGTTGTATGAATATCAATGTTTCTTTATTCTTTTTCCCTTTATCGATGTCTTCTTCGCTTCTCTTGAAATCCTATTCTTTCTCCGATTCCTCGATGGGATCAGGATGACGAACTCGTGCTGAGAGAACAGGTTTGGATGGAGCATCCAAATTCGGAGAAAGAATAGGATTGCTTTAGACGTATGGATGACTCGGAACTACGGTTGTGGTGTCATATCCCTTTCTTCTGGAATCTTCCATTCCTTTTATTACATCGCATCCATCCCTGTTCCTTACCTTTTTGTTTATTACCAGGTCTCTCCGTCAGGTACGTTGATCTCTCATCGTGTGTACAGCGTATTAAAGTTAATATTCCTTCCGCTACAGCTTATTTTCCATCTAACAATTTTTATCCAATTCTTTCTTAATCCCATTTCTTACACTTAATACATTACACGCATATTCCTCCATTATGGTGTATGTAGTATCGTCTCGTGTGTAACTTACTCAATTGTCCGTTTCATTTCACGGATCCATTTCCTTCACAGTCGTGTATTACTTTTCTCTTTCCGCAAATACTTATAGCATTGTTCTTCGGTGTCATATTTGTGAAATAGTCATTTAAGTGGCCGTGTCCTGTCAAAATCTGTATTGAGGATGCCTTATTCTTCACGTACAAATGTATATATACACACATCCACAGTGTTTCCTCTCAATGAGAGTAGAGCGGTGGGAAGGAGGGGTGGCGTGGGTGGCAGAGTCTCGAGTGAATGGGGGCCGTTCGCCTACTGACTGCCGCCGCTGCAGCAGCAGACTCTGCCGATCCTTCCCCGCCCACCGCCGCTGCGAGGATCCGAGTCGCTCCGAGACGTGCGCTACGCCTCAAACCCCGGTGTCACGCGCGTATTTTTACATCCCGGCGAGTTTTAATTCTCGGGAATGCTCCCGTCGAACGGGGGGTGGGAACCGCTGGCGAAGAGCCACCGGACGAGGTTCGAGTCCTAGGCGTCGTCTGAGGGGTGCACAAGGCGTCTCCCGACACATGATTGAGGAGGAATCAATGCCAAGGTGTGCTTTGCTACGGATACCTCTCTCTCTCTCTGCGGAGTAAATATAAAGATATTCCCTTGCCAAGACGCTTCGAATGCTCTGGCTTCCTTATGGATGTAATCAATTCTTCATATGATATAATATCTCCGTGCCATTGTTCCTTCACGCGCAGGCGCCTTAAAGACATTAGTAGCAGCAATCGCGATTTATTTACGTTTGAAATATTTATTTACGTTTGAATATAAAATTTATTGTAATGAGTAATATAATATAAAGTGACGTGGAATTAAAGAAAGTACCCTCTGCGTTTTTGGAGCACGTTGAATAAAAATCTACTTCAATATGACTTTTCCTCTTTGGTTCAAAACACTCCCATGATTCAGAGGTGAAATGAAGAAGATAGTCGATATCATTGTGATGGCATTTACCCTTTAATTTGTACGAAAATTAGAAGAAGAAAAAAAAGAAAAGTATAGTCAAGTGTCCAACACAGCAATTGTAAGAGGAATGGCCTGGAAGCACATTCCAGATGCAGCCGCCCGAAATAAACTTGGCATCAATGGAGGCCCCGTTATAATATTTCTTATTTATTTCCTCCGTAGTATCTTATTTCTATTTAACGTTGGTTCCTCCTCCTCCTCTCCCTCTCGCCCTGGTGTCCGTGATTGAAACGATCCAAACGCGAGCGCAGAGTCCCATTGTATGCAGATGCGGGAACTGTTGCTCTGCGTTGATCGCTGTCGTCTCGTCATCTCTTCGCAGTCTTCGGCCGCTGAATGTGTGTGTGTGTGTGCGTTTTGGATGGAGAGAACGGACTATTTCGTGACAATGCGCTAAATGAAAAAAGGTTCATCCGTGTCATCAGAGACTGAAATTCTCTCTCGAAATTTTTCTCTTTTATCTTCCTTTGTTGTAAGTAGTTGGACACTAAATAGTTAAGAATGGTCGGAAAGTCAACACTTGAAGTGTACATTTGCTTCTATCTTATTCATTATTCACTATTCTCTTCAATTGAAAAAGAAGCTCTCTGTTATCGTTATAATAATAATAATAATAATAAATGAGTGTGTGTGGTGGTTTTACGAAGCAAAATCTGTATTGTGTATAAACTTGTTCCTAAGTATCAAAACAGGATCCTTTGCTCCTATTTTTTGATATAAAAAAATCTTTATCTTTGTATTACCAACAATCTCTACCCATATTGCAGGGATTGTTTTTAAAAAAAGGATAGAAGGATGTTTTGCGTATTAATAGCGTTCTGCTTTGATTTTTCACATTTTGATATTTTTTCATCCATCTCTCGTGTTGACTTAATGTTTAAGGAATGATTAACTAATTATACGGAAGCAGCTACCTAACAACTCAAAAATGATCGGTTCTTATTGCTTAGAAGAAACTTTCAAATAATTCTATGTACATTTTAAAAAATACTTAATCAAATGTCTTCTAAATTTAAATAGTTCAATGAAAATATTAGCTCTAACCCCAGATCATGACTGAAAACATAATTATCATTTCGTCCCATTGTGTCTGGAGAAAAGAAAAATGGGCGAAACCTTCTAATAATAATGTGCGACTTCAGTTATCTTCATAGTAGGTTCTTCAAGAATTGCAAGAATAATTTCTCCATTCGGAGCAGAATATTTTTAAAAAACAAAATACATTCGACAGCTAATTCCCTGTCGGTGCTTGAACGAATAACACATTATGGAATATCTTGAAAACAAATTTCAATATCTTTGTAAATGAAAAATAGTCTGTACATCAGTTTTTTTATTTATTTTATTTTAGTGCGTCGTTTTCTTGAAATTCCGAAAAACAGTAACTCTAGAATACCGAGTATTGACATTGTTACCGATTCCTGTAATATCTTGTATTTTTATTTCTTTGGACTATGAAACAGTTGACTATTTAATAGATTTACTAGGAAACTTCGTGTTACGATTCGTTCATGAGAGAAATGGTTTAAGGTCGTATTTCCAGAAGGGGATATATGATTTTTTAAAGTAAAATCTTGTTTAAATTATTATACTTCTCGAAGTGTTTAAGTTGACATTTGTGTTAACGAGGTCGGTAGTGTTTGCAAGTTTTGGAGTGAATCATACTTAACATAGTTTGTTCACATAAAATTAATAGTTAATAAACCCACAAATAGTTTATTAATGGAAATCTTTGGGTCCCGAAGGGATGTTTGTTGTATAGTAAAATACGATATGTTATACTGTAAAATATAAACTGTATTACAACGATTTTTTTTCTACCAACTCATCTATGATTTTGTAAAGTACGCATGTGATCCGATTGAATAGTTGTAGTAGCGTCTTTTGCTGAGCGGAAGAGCGCGGGTTCGATACCTTAAACCTCTTCGTTCGCGAGGAGACGAAGCGAAGTGAGACATTGTCACTTGGACAACTTTCTTGTCTCGGTCTCTGTTGCGACCGATATATACTCTCCGCTGATCGATCGTCGTGATGAGTTTTGTTCTTTTGAAATTTCAATTTTGTGAATCAAAGTACACGGAACGAACGAAACGAAGAACTTGGACACGGAAACAGGCTGACCAACAATGAATCATTTAGTGTGATGTGATCGAGAACTAAGAAAATAAACGAAGACGAAACCTTCAGAGTTTCCTCCAAACATTTGTTTCCATTTGTTGCAGATTTTTCATTTACCCATTTCAAAAAATTCAAATTTGTGTATTTCGTAATATGATGTGGAAGAATGTGAATAATTATATTTTATGATCTCTTTAAATATTGTAAGGGTGTCTGTTGGATTCACTGACGGAAAATTGTGTTTGATTTGCAAATGCAATAGCATGTTATATTATATTTATTTATTCTGTAAATGGTTAACGAAATATATATATATATATACTGTCTCTTATACACATCTAGATGTGTATAAGAGACAGTTATAATATTTCTTNTATATATCAGCGTTACATGTTAACCTAATGAATGTAGCGATTCTAAATAGATAATGACACATTTTGTTGTGAGTGGCAGATGAAACGCATCGAGGCTACAAAAATCACATGTTTATTCTCCCTTGCTCGAATACACAAACACAAGAGACATGAGACAAGAATCGTACGACACAAAAGACGAAGGCAGCAGCAGCAGCAGCGGCGGCGGCGGCGGCGCACAGTACGATCACTAGAAGAGAAGATGGACAGAGCCATTGCGTGTGGAAACAGTCCTCTCTGTCTTTGCAACGACAATCTCCGATAGGAACGCACTCGTCATCAACTTCCACGGCGTCATTTTCCTTCGACGGGAATGTGGTGATCCTTTATCTGTGTTTCTGTGAGAAATAAATTTCCCGTAGCTACTATATATTTCCATATTATTCGAAAAATATTATAGAAAAATCGAGAATTTATTGTACAAAATACATCGTTTTCTGTATTTTGTTTGGTACGAACACTATTTCTGTTAATGAAAATAGCGAATGATATCTAACTTTCCTCTTTACAATCGATGAATGGAGATGTTGCTTGGTTGTGTCCGCATCTCTGGAATATTCCGTGATGATAAAGTGTCATCAGTCGTGACGAGGGGCGGAGGGGAGAAGGTGGGTGGGTGGGTTCTCCGATATAAAATATCACAGACGAGTGGCGAGCGGATCGACTCGCACGTAGGAGAAGAACAATGCACTGATCACACGACCTATCCTTCCTTCCTTCATTCCTTGCTTACTATGGCACACGGCGGTTTTTCCTTCGTTTACACAAACACTGATAGAGAAATTAACGAGAAATATATCACAATAGATGAGTGTTCTGGCATCGCTTCTGAACCACTGGAGTCGTCTTCAGCTGGGCTTGAGGGGCGGTGGCGTGTCTGGCAGAGGTCTGTTCACCATCGCAGGGGGCAGCTCCGAATACACGTGCACTTGCGCGTCCGTGGGCTCTGCGTATTCGCAGAGGAGCGACGTGGTGGCTTGGGCCTGAGCGGCCGACGCGGCGGCGGCGGCGGCGGCCAAGGTGGCGGCGGCGGCGGCCGGGGTGGGTGCGCGCGGGGAACCCGGGGGCGACGCGGCGGCGGTGGGAGGCGGCGGCGGAGGCGGCGACGATGGCGCGGGACCCCTCGTCGGCAGCACCGCCTGCAAACACAGTTAAGGATTGTTATTCACTGCTGTTAATATCATTTGGAAGGAATGGAAGAGAGAAGATATCCTTTATTGTTGGAGCATATTTGAACTGTGAATCACTGGACCCTCACCTGAAGACTCTCTCCCAGCGAACGAAGGAAGCTGAGTGGTCGAGAGACGCGTGACGCGGGGTTGAGCGGCGTCAGTGGTCCTCCCGGCACCTCGGCGTACAAGTGCTGCGCGCGATCTCTTGGCTCCACGTACTCGCACAGCAGAGGCGCTCGCGAACGCAGGGGGATGGTGGGCGAGGCGGCGACGGCTTCCAGTTCCGCCCCGCCCCCGCCCCCAGACAACGCCCCCGGCTCCAAGGCGTCGGGCGACGGCGCGCGAGTGCCCACGCTGCAAGTGTCGCCTCTGGGCGCCCGACGCACGCGAGGGCGGATGGCTTCGTACAAGTTGTCGTCGGCCACGTCCGCCAGATCGGCCAACGACCCCACGGAGCTGGCGGGGTCCGCCGTCCCTGCCGTCCCCGGTCGGTTGTTGTTGCTGCAACTCTCCTCTACCTGTTGGGCATGCATTATGTAGTACTCCAGTATTTCTTCAAAACTCGCATTACTGTAATACACTGAAAATGATAAAAATTTGATGAATATTTGTTTGAAGAACGATTTTCTATTCCCTTCGGACACGTTTATACCTAAACCGTTTATTTTTCGGCCTCACATTTAAACTTATCTCATTATTCTTCACGTATTGTCTGTGAGAATTGTTCGCTCTATGAATTTCACCGATGAGCATCATTTCTCAAGAAGGAAGCAACGGCATGCGATCATTTGATTCTGGCCATTTATTTTCAGTTCTGCTCTACTTGCCTCAGTACAGGAATGGCAACCTCGATTACTTCCCTAGCGGAAGTCGCTGTCCTTGAAGGAGCTCCGCTCGTCTTAAAGACACGATCAGCACACGCAACATCCACCGCAGGACTCTCTGCGGGACACTTGGGCTCCCACTCGCGCCACTGTTTCGCCTACCTTGATGAGGTCGTAGAGGTGCTCTATCATATCGCGCGCCTCGCTGTAATTGTCAGGGTCGTCCAACTTCTCCCTGAGCGCCTGCAGCAGTTCCTGCGTCAGCTCCTCCGGCATCGTCTGCGTCCACTTGTCTTCTGCGTCCGCTGCGCTGGCTGCTCCGCCCTCCTGCAATCACATTCGTCAATGGGTGAAATAGTCGGCAGTACGTGCACGTTTATTATTATTTATTCTATATAAACGAGAAAGTTAATAGATACATTATAAAATTGGCGTAATCTGGAAATTTTCTTTTTTACAATAAATTTATTTTATTTTTAATTTAGACAATTCCCGACTACATGAATTCACTCGAAGCGAGTGACCAACTCAGAAATCGCCGAGATGGAAGTCGTAAAATTTTTGAGAGAAACGGTTTCACTCGAATCAATCGAACTTTTGCATTCCACTGGAAGCAAAACACACTTTCGTGCTCGTTCTTCGAGTGCCAATTGCACTGGAAGAAAGTAAAGATAGTATTCTGCATCTTCGGAGCTTCTCCATACCTCGTCCAGTTCATCTGCGTCCGTGAGTGTGTCCCTGCGTTGGCGCGGCTGCAGCTCCGTGTATTGCGCCGTGGGTCCGTTGGCGCCACTGCCGTTGGGCGCTCCGCCGGCGCCAGCACCGTTGGCGTGCGCGGTGGCCGTGTTGGCGTTGGCGTGGGTGGCGCGGCGTCCTGTGGCCCAGAGGCGCGCCAGTTGCGCCAAGCACGAGGCGGCGGAGGGCGGTGGCGCCCAGCGACCGCCGCCGCGACAATGGCCCTTGCGCCTCAGCCACATGGCGCCCGACGCCGCCAGCACCGCCAGCGACCCCAGCGACACGGCGGCGAACACCAGCGTCAACACCTGGCAACACGGCGCGAAGCGAATGAGTTTCTCTCTCAATACATTCACCCATTCGTAACGGAAGGATTTCGAAAGGAAAGTTACCTTCCTGCCCCTGTCGGGGGCGTCGTCGTCGTCATCGGCGGCGGCGGAGGGCGGAGGCAGCGTATCACCGCCTCCCAGTCCCGCCCCCGCCAGCGACGCCTCGCACACCAGCACTCGCTCCGTCTGATCGCAGACGCGCATCGCGTATTCGGCGGCGGCAGCGCGTCCCTCTCGAAGCCCCAAACAACGCGCCAACGCAGTGTCCACGGCGCACGACGCGGCCATCAGCAGCTGCTCAGCACCCGACAGCCTCTCGGCCAAGTCGCAGCGACACGCGGCTTCCAGCCACAGACCGCTCACCTGCGTCACGGGGTTCGGGTCTTTCAATGATACATAGCCACTAATTATACGTCCTTGTCTTAGTGTTTACAGAATATACTAAACAAACATTTTTAAATAAATAAATATGTACCCATATGTGTATGTATTTCTTCCGTGGAGATAAGATAAGTGATAACTTTCGTTTTCAAGTGAAAATGGNTTCACCTGAAAACGAAATTTATCACGTACTATATCCAACTTGTAAAAACTTCCTAATAAACGACGTAAATGTTAAATTTGGAAGTGGAATAGCAGCGACTGACCTCCGCCTCCAGTTCCCCTTGAGCTTCTCCCTTGGCCAGCGCCAGAGCTCGCGCCACCGACGCCAAGGCGTCCGGTTGCAAGTGGCCGACGCGGTTGTCGCTCCAACGCAGTTCGTAGGCGCGCACGCCGGACACGCGTTGGAAGGGCGTCCACACGCCGTCTGCGCCCAGCGACCGGAAGGCGCTCCGTCGCACCAACACGGAGTTCCACTCGCGGAAAGCGAAGGCCCGCGCTCGCACGGCGCCCAACGTACAGTTGTCCAGCAGCACTTTGGCCACCGTCATGTCCACGGCCCCCGCCTCCATCTCCTCTACGCTGCAAAGTGCAAAGAAGAAGCATTATGGATGGTTGAATGGTTTAATTTATAATATCCAAATAAAAATTTAAACTTTTTAAAGGGGCTCATTCACTCTTGCTTAAACTGGTGCACGCCTTTTTCAAAAGAAGGACGGTGAAATCTTAAACAGGAACCCCTATTTTTTAAATTGGGAAATCAGATTCTACGAAAAAACGTAATTTTCGTCTAAAACATTTTTTTCCGTAGTGGTTCCCGAGAAAACCACACGAAGAGGAGGTTTCGGCTTTGGGAATAGCGCGACTGCAGCAACCTGTGTGGAAGTATTGCGAGTGTTCTCTGCTGATTCTCCGAGTTTTGTAATGTTTTACGTTTCATTTTCTTATAAAGCACACGATAACTGTTATCTCCACTTAACATGTTTCGCCGTGTTTATTTCCGTTTGTCACTCCGCCTGTCGTTCGCTGCTATCGTCATTCTCTGCTGTTGTTTTGCTCGCTCTGTTAATTCAATTGTAGCGATTTGTTCCGGTAGCCGCAAAGCGTCAGCCTCCAACGAGTCGTACAGTTGTTCCCGCGAAAGAGTGCCTTCTGTCGACGCTGTTCGCGATGAATCGCTTCGGTTTGCCTAATCACCTTTTCTTATTTAGATTTCCCTTTTCAATACGAATGTAAACTATTCTCAATTAAAAGTGAAGAGGAGGAGGAGGAAAGTGTAATATTGAAAATGCAACCATCGTACAACTAGATAAAAGAGAAACTTGAATTTTCGAAAGAGGTTCTCGTAAAACCTTTTGAGCAGCCGTACACAAGTAATACAACGTGATACACAACACAAGTGATTGTGTCGTGCGTACCGAAATACTCGCGATTTATTGTTGGCCAGCCTTACGACAAACATGTCGCACTCACTGCGTGTGCGAGAAGGAGAGGTTGGTGACCGCTCCGCGCAGCGCCCCCGTCGCCACGACGCCGATGCGACAGCGGACGACGCTCAGCTGCAGGACGAGCGTCCGCGAAGAGAAGGCGCCGGCGTCGACGCGTTGCAGCGCCGAGTCCTCGATGCGCACGGCGCTCAGTTGCAGCGCGTAGAAGGCGTCGCGACGCACCGACCGCACCTGCGCGTGCGACAGACGCACTTCGGCCGCTTGCGACGGGAAGGCGAGCGACGGCAGCTCCGACAGCATCACGCGCTCCAGCACCACCTTCGGCCCAAACACAAATTCAAGATTCAACTGAACACAACTATACTATAAAGCAACAAACAGTATAACTCTATATAACAAGAAAAACGTTCTTATCGTGTGTTATTTTATGTTTACTGAGTATTATTAAGATTGTGGACCAGGATGCCACGAGTGGACGAAAAAGAAAAGAAACATAATTCATCTTTTAATCTAAAACTGTGACGTACAAAATGTTCAATTCACTTCATTCGCTTTCAATTCATTCATTGTATTCAAGATTTAGATTAAACAACAAAACCCTTATCGTTGACTTACAGAGTTTTTGGATTCGATAGCAATAGCCAATTGATTGTCAGTCGCTTGAATTGTGCGTGTAAGGTGACGTTGTCAGAGAGTGATTCTCCTTGGCTCTGTCTGTCTGTCTGTCTGCTCAAGTAAAGGTGTCACGGGCGCTCGCTGACCGTGAAGGCTGCTTCTGCCACCCAGTCAGTCGGTCGGTCGGTCGGTCGGTCGCTATGCAATAACGCAGCAGTGAGGCTGCACTCATCCAGTCACTTATTCCATTTCTCTCTTAGGTTTCATTTGTCATTGTAAAGTGCATCTACATAAATAATTAAATGAATTATTCTTACAAATTAAATAATTAACAAAGAAACTACGTATAAATAAGCTAACTACGTATACATAACAAACCTTTCTATACAAAAATTGTTAATAAAGAAATAAACAAGTATACATTTTAGAGAACAACCAATCTGTATTCATTTTTAAATCTAAAGATCGTAGATTAGGTTAACGTCACAATATTAGATCGAGAACTCAATTACTTCAAACGCATTCACCACGTACAATTTGAAATTACAAGCAGATACAGACAAGTTATCTAAAATTTATAACTGTTTCTTTGAATTATCTGACTTGATGGTTTGTTTCTTTTTTTAAAAATAATTTTTGTATAGAATAATCTTCTTGTATGTGTAGTTAGTTTATTTATGTGTAGTTTCTTTTCTCAAAAATATTTATGTTGTTAAGATGTCAATTAGTTGACCCAAATTGTTGTATACAAAAATTAAAAACTTAAAAACTTTGCCTACTTAAAAGGTCGTCTAAAATATTGCACCGAAGAACACGAACATCGTCCCATCTGTCTGTGTCGGCGGCGCTCCTCCACCGCTTCCTTCCTTCCTTCCTTCGCCCGAGAGCTTTCACATTAGGAGGAGAAAATAACGGAGTGTTCCTTACACGAATATTCGCATGACTTACCTTTTGAGCATTAGTCTCTGTACGCGCGTCTAAAGAATAACACTTAGACTCTGTACTCTGTATTATTACGTTCGTTCGTGATTTCGGTTCCCTGTCTCAGGTCTGACGGCAGGCTGCTTGCTTTTGTACTTTCGTGCGATGAAACGAAGAGGACGGCAGGGAAATAAGAAACGTTCTCAGACATTTATCTTCCTTCGTTCCTCTGCCACGGTTCGGTCTATTCTCGTTTCCTTCATTCCTTCTTCTTGCGAAAGAGCGAAGCGTACAACGAAATGCGGGAAATATGGGAGGGGCGGGGGCGGGGGCGAATGCGGGGTTTTGGAGCAGGAAGCTGTTCTCCGAAACGACTCTCAAAAGGCTGCATTTTGCGTCATGACAGGTTTCGTTTTCTTTCTTTCTTGTTTACAACGGGAATATTCGAATCATCGAAATGTATAATTATTTTCTTTATTTTTATTGTGATTGTTTTATAAGACATCATAATGAATTATAATGATGAAAAAACATCATTTAATTTTTATCTTTAATTGTTAATAATATAGTACAAATGGAATCCAGAAACTCGCTTGACTCGTTTGAAAGGAAGCACGAGAGCGAAATGTAAGAACGTGGCTTCGTGATTTACGCATCTCGTCTCACCTCGAAGGAGAAACGTCCAGTGAAAAATGCGACGGAAAATTTACTAGAAATCAAAGCAATTTTCCATCAGTTTCGTGACTTCAAAGTTTATATTTCTTTTTAAAAAGATAAGTGTTTCTTCCATAAGATGTGAGGTTTTACAGCGTGAATTGTATTTGCAATTATTTTATTTAAACGGCCGATGAGATATGTTTTTCCAGTGGAAATGGCGTTAAGTACTTATTACTCTATTTATTTACGTCGATTACAGATTTAATTCTATCTACTCTAGTACTACCTTAAGCATAGTATTACTCACTGACATAAATTTCTAGTGATAAACCTGATTACGTGATATTGGTTCGAAAATTGACATTTGACCTAAGAATACCTACGGTGAAAATTTCGAAATACTCGCGGAGAACGATGGGACTGTCTTTGGGATTACAATACGAATGTTGTGGACCTCCTCCTCCTCCCCCCACTCGAGTCCATAACACCATTAGAATAGCTTTTGTTGCCAAAACAACGGCTGCGATGTCAAATGATGATGTCAAAATCTTCTTGTCTCGTTGCGCTGTGTAAGAAGATGATGATGAGGCGCCTGCCTAATGCGGAACGCGGTATTTATTTGATGGTGAAAGCTACCTGTGAATCACATCACATGAACTTGAAATAGAAGAAAAATCTATTATTCGCATATGCTTCCAGCGAAAGAACGAAGATGTCGAAGACACATGATGAAGAGGAATAGCGGAGCGCACTGCTTCTTTCTGCACGTCCCTGTGCAAAGTTTCTTCAATTTTCCTTGGGAGTCACGAAGATACGCTGTATTGCGCCGGATGGTGAACGGTGATGCGTATCACCAGAGTTTGAGTATCACCAGGGGAGGAAACAGGTGATGGCGCAATTATCTTCCTCTCGCGGATCCCGTTGTATGGATGGATCTCTGACATGGTACACATACATGACGGACGCACCATGTCTCAATAGTTGGTTACAATAAGAATCTCATCTTACGTCGATATGCACATTGGAGGAAGTGCGTCAAGTTAATTATGGAGAAGATTGAATACAGTCTTCCGACTCGGCCGACGTTGCGTGACCTCTTCTTACAAGAAATCTCCTTCGTTACTTGTTAGATGCTGCCAAGGAGCAGAAGAGGATATACCGAGAAGGTTGTGCGTCTATTTCTCTTCATGGGGGAAGCTTAATGCTCTGATTCCTTCCTAGGAAACGTTTCCTCTCCCAAAGCAATTGGAGAACGGTTCATTCTCATCATTAACACTTTTCATTTGAACGACATATTCTTTTTACATTTACTTTTTCTTAACTAACTACCTACGCGAATGAATTTGAGGTGAGAAGTGTGACTTCCCGCTGTGAGAATCTAAGCAGAAAAATTAAACTACAGCGGAAATGTATTCATTGCAACATAAAAAAAATCAGAGAGCTCCACTTTTGTATCTTGAATTGATTCAGCAATGCAAGAAAAAATTTTGTTTCATTTTTGTAATGTGATATTGCCAAGAAATAGCCTCATCCATATATTGTTAAATTTATAGCTTATTTGGAGGATGACCCTAAACGCAAAAGAAGACGCAAAAGACCCATCGAGGAGAGGTTTTCTTTTCTTTCTCATGACGTAATTGTTCCGCAATGTGGGGGGGTGGGGCGGGGGTGGAACCTCGCGAAGAGCTTTGTACAAATGTTATTATCGCTGAGACGACATACTTGAGTGATGCATGTGCAAATGATTGTTGTATCTGCTTTTAGATTACGTTCTGAAGTTGTCCTGAGCATTTTTTTGAAACGGAAAGATTAAACTATCCTCGAACAGGAGTTGTTTTTAAAACGTTGCGTGCGTTAGATACGGTGACAGGTGACCTCGCTCGCCCCCCCCCCTCTACTGCACATTCGTATGCAGGAAAAGTCGTATCCTTTCGTAACGTTATCTGTAAAGCCGTAAGTTCTGCTTGTGAGCGTAATAAAACTTCTCCTCTCTGTCAAGATGTACGAAGTGATGCGGAAAGATTAGGTGTGACATTATGAGGAAACTTGGCATTTTATGAAGATGAGTTGGACGCGGAGAAGACGACGGAGTGTGTTTGCGTGAAAATTAATTATCTCGAGTGCAACCATTGTCTGTCAGATGCGTGTAACATTTGATTATTGAATTTCTCATAGGGAGTGTTAATGGAAGAAATGAAAACAGCAAGTGCTAACGCGACTTTCACGAGATTCTTATTTTCTTACGAATCCATGTAAATTCTAGTTCTGTTCCAAAATACGTACAAAGAACTCATTTAATAGAGAATAAATAGTGTTTCATAGAAGAAAAGGAGTACTGTAAATGAACGTTGATGAATCATCGGGGCCACTCTTCCCTTCGAAGGAGCACACGTTGCGCGAGGTCTTCTGTTCCTTTGGCATTTGTGACATTCGCTTCGCAAACGTTCCGTTTCCTCGACATCACGCGACGACCGACGAAGAAGGAAGATATCACACGGTATTACGACACACACACACACAGAGAGAGAGAGAGAGAGAGACTACTCACTCAGAGGCGGATCTAGACCGTAATCAAGGAGGCGGGGGAGTATTTTTGTTTAAAATTTTTATCATTTTACAATACCAATTCTATAAATATTAGTTTTAAATAAAATGCATTTAATAAATAATTAACCATTAACAGTCTGGTGTTAATAATAACAACAATTATTTATTTAAATTATTAATGTAGTGTCATTAATTCCCCCGAGGGGATACTCACCGAGGGCGCCGGTCCGTGTCGCCGTCCGTCGGGCTGCTCGAGCGCGAAGGCGTTGGACGCCAGCTCCAGACGCGCGACGCCGCTGAGCCGCGCGCGCAGCAGCCACGAGAAGGCGTGTCCCTGCACCACGACGTGCCCGCAACGCTGCACGTCCAGCGACGCAGGTCCCGCGGCGGCACGGAACGCCTACACGCACATACGGCATACATGATATGCATGCGAAAACAATAAATAAACAAACAAATCGTCGAAGAAATAGTTTGTCTGTGTTGTTGTGAAGAGGATTCGTTTTCTTGCTTTAAGTCTACGCGCCTGATGACGACCCACATAGCGGTCGAAGCGTTTCCTTAAAATGAGTGTAATATAAAATACAAATAGTAATTTGATAGAACACGAAAATTAGTCAATATGCAAATAAATATACCAAAACGTTAATAATCCTTTTCTAAATATACTGATTATCCTGCCGTGGTTATTCTGAAATTGAATCATTATCCTATTGGAGTGTGTAGACAATTTTTTATTTTTATTTTACAATTTCCTGATCAGGCGTATAAATAAAGGCATAGAGTAAATTCCCAAGTCCTTAAAACTTGATCTCGCGAGGTTAAAGCTCAGTTGTCTTGTGAATTAATATCATCAGCGCTGCAAATGTGACAATCTCTTTGTTGTGTTCTTTAGACAATGATTCAATACAACAAGGAACTCGACTCGTCTCGCACATCCCAAACGGATCGAGATATCGCATTGCGGTTTCCGGTTAATAATAAGAGCAACGTAACAGCCCCGCAAACCTCAAAACATTTCTCGAAACCGATAAGAGAAAAGACCGCATTATGGAGTCACCGAATGACGTTGCCTCGTCTTGTGATACATCTTTCTATTGGTAATTTTTCGGACTTTATAGTAGCACTGTTAAAAATACGCAGTTGTGTTAAAATAAGAGTAAATGTATTAACATCTCTGCATAAAAGCTACAAATTATTAAATCTCGTCGCGACTTATCTTAGGGAAATGCATAACGTTGATATTTTTATTACTCAATGTCATATTTGAGGATCATTGAGGATCAAATGAGATGTGTACGCAGCACTGAGAATTGAAATCCAAATTCAGAGCAAGGAAAGGATTTCTCCTTATCTTTGGATGTGACGTCCAAAGAATCCTAACCGTGTAGTGTAGTCGGGATGCGATGCGATCGTTACCTGCGTCTCGAAGACGACCGCAGCGCAGTCGGTGGCGTGCACGAAGACGTGTTGGGAGGAGACGTTGAGGAAGGCGTGTTTGCGCAGCACGAGCGCGCCGCTCAGCGCAGACACGTTCAGCAGACGCACGTCACGCACGGCGCTGAAGGCGGCAGCGGCCACGCGCACGCCGCCCCCGCCCTCCACGTGCAGCTCCAGCAGCCACGCGGGCAACGCCGCCCCCGTCAGCTCCACCTCCTGCGGTCATCGCAATCAAATAAAACATAATTCGTAACAAATAAAAAACTACCCTGTTTTTTTATGAAATAACATACAACGTTTCAATCCTGTTTGTGGATCATCTTCAGGCAAACGGACGACTTACTTCACGGGCAGTGGGGGGGGGACGACGACTCACGTCAGTCGTGTCGTAATGATGTCCGCAGACGGAAAATAGGACTAAGGAAACTGGATTCTCAATAAATTGTTCAAACAACGACGATTCAGCGTTGTATAATAGTGGTTACAGTTTGTTCAGTCTAGTAGAACACACAATAATACATTAGTATACTGTAATTTAAAGTACAATATTTTGTTCTCCCGTCGACCTGTATGATCGGAGTTGGGATAATTCGAGTTCTAGTGAACCATATAAAAGAGAAATTCCAATTTTGGACACGAGCAAACGATATTGAGCTAGAACACGCAGGAACAAACTTACGTTACATATTGTCATCTCCCTTTCTTCATCTTCCTGTTCATGTCTCTTCGAATTAGCGAAATGTACAGAGTGTGACTTATTATTATTGGCCAGCCAATTTCCACGTTCGAGTTCTTAGTTTTGTTTGAGTTACTATTGTTTTGACAAACGATTTCAAAAGGGGGATTGTTTACGAACGATATTGAAGCACCTCATCCGTGTGAAGTAGCGGGAACTCTGCTTTTGTACAGAAAGAGGAGGTTTCCGTCGTCACTTCTTCTTCCTCCCCAGCGATCGCATTCCCTTTACTTCGAGATTCCTTTTGGCGCTACAAAGACTCTATGAACAGTTTAGAGAAGATGTTTTTTTTTACTTTGCGTAGGGATGGGTGGGGCTCAGTTTCTCTGGACAAGTGATTCCACTCGGGTCGATCGGTGAGTGCGATGTATTGCGCTGATGTGAATCACTTTGATGCATTGGACTCATTGGACAAATAGTGATTTCCAGAGGAGTAGAAAAAGACAAAAATTGGTTCAGTCCAGTGTGTGTATGCGGAAGAAAAAGAAAAAGATTTTTTTTTGGAATGGTCTCTCGTTTATTACCTGTTTTCTCCTTCGTCCTCGCTTCCTTTATGAAGTTGTTCGTGAATTGACGGTGTTTGCCACTCGCATATCATCCCGTGCATCGCGTCTTCCATTGCTGAAGGCTTTTACTTCCCTCCCTCTCTTCTCAAGACTGTTTCCGCGCTGCTTCTCAGAGACAGAGACCAGACAGATTCCAGTTTCCCTTAACCTTCCGCGATGACGCGGTGCTTTGGCAACAGCCAGGATGCGTCTAAATTAAATGAGTGGAAGGAACTTTATCGTGGATTTATTTCGTGGCTGTTTGGTATTTTTAATCTGGAACCGAATGTACTTTTACCTCGGAAACACCACGACGTAAAATGAATTCATCTGTAAATCCACGTGTTGCTTTTTCATTCTGAAATGAGTCTGTGCTGTACTTTCATCCCATGTAACCTATGAAGAGCTTTTAATCCTGTAATGAAATGTAATAAAGAGCGAGTGAATCGTTCATTTCATGTCAACTTCCAGTCGCACGGCGCAGGGAAAGAATGGAATGAATGAGAAGAGGCGAAGAGGAAAAAAGGAACTTGGAGAGATTCGTTTTTCGGTACGTTTTCTGGAGTCCTTCCGCGCATCTCATAATTTTTTTTCAAATTTTTATTCTGCAACTCTGCATTGTCTTCTAAATATCGAGTCCCTATCGGAATCATGTCGCAGAAATAAATTTAAATCTTCGTTTTTATTTTTTAAATATAATTTATGTTGATGGATTCTTCTAGTTTAAAAAGTTGTCGTGGGTTCTCTTCCCTGTAGAAATGTCCGTCGGTTATGGTGCCCCAGCAAGAGCGGATTCTCGATCTCTTTTGCGAAATCATTCTGATTGATTCGCTCTTCTCTTCATTAAAACTCGCCTAACACTTTTATCACTATTTCTTCCGAGACGACGTCATATTTCAAAATAAATGTAATGAATAGTAAAACACCAATTTTGCCTTCATTGCGTGTTCATATCCTCGTCCTTATTAGTTGCAATATGCAATGCAATGCAATGCCGCTGATCCCTTCCCTTTCTCTAAGCCATTCTTGATTTGGCTCATCAAAAGCACACTTCGTATATTTCAACGTTAAAATGTATTTTTTGGGCGAAACATATGAGAGGTGAATTGTTATGCAATTCTCTAAAAACAAAAGCCATTTTAGAAGTTATTGGACATATTTGATTCATATTCTCAGTTATCAATCAAAGTAATCTAAGACCTCTCCGACAGTTTGATATTTTATTTATTAATGTAAAATCAATGCCATTGTGTATGACTTTATTCGATATCTGCTCTGCTCTCCTAAGCCAAGGAAACGCTTTCAACCCACGTTGGAACAGTTGTGGCGCGACCTCGAAGGAGATAAAACGCATCAGTTAGCAACAAAGTGTTTACTAATGAATAGTAGGGCTATGAAGACTTCCTATCACCTACATACAACAAACAATACTCAGCTATTTGAAGCAACACTACAATAAAATTACACTAAAATTAAAACCCACCTGAATACCCTATATTAATCATTGATGGGACTGCCACCGCCGCAACACGCTTACGTATTGCATACGTACCACCACCACCACCACCACCGCCATCAGCACTTACTTTGCCAAACTCGCTCACAACGATCTACTGACCAAGCGAATTGTCAATCTGACCTAAACCCAAGACCTCACATAACCGTTGTTCATTTTTTATTTATTTATTTATTTATTGGCTGCGTGTTTTTTTTGTCTCAGCGATTTTACATGTAGAACTTTGGCATTCTGGTCCTGATGCAGAAAACATAAATTTTTCGAAACGTTGGCGCTTAAAATAGCGGAAAGATATATATTTTTTACCTTATCTCAATAACTCCAAACTGTTATATATTTTCTGTAGCAGTTACGGAGATTCTACAGAAGTACAAGAGAAGAACATGCAATGTAGATGCGACATGTTTCGTATGTTGTGTGATGAAAGTGCGTTTATAAAAATCAGCGTGTTCCGTTAGTAAGTGAACGAAGCACAAAGGATGCGACTGACTGACTGCCATCGGTGCCGACGTTGGGCTCCGTTTCACTCTTTGGACAGCCCTCTACTGTTGCTGAACGCTTTGTGACGAATGCAAAATTTGTGGTTTAAAGCGAAGCTTATATTCACGGAACATGAAAATTTGGAAACTTTTCAAAAACAAATATTTGCTGATAAATGAGGGTTATGTTTGAATTTCTTCGATGGAAAGAACGATGAATATATATTTAAAAAAAGTATAATGTGTTAAGTGAATGATGAATTTGCTAGTCATATCGTTTAAATACCATGGAAACAAATAAGAAATTTTGGTTTCTTTGTCGTATTCTGCATTTTAGGACCGTATAACATCGTGTTAATGTATTGATCTCTAGTTTTGTATTTTTATACGGTTTGCACCGTCTGCGCGTTCGTTGTATGGATTCTTTCACGGTGGTCATAAATATCGTTCTTCTAGATGAAAACAACCTTTTTAAAATCTATTTTAATTCTCCGGAAGAAATAAATGTCGCGCGATCTAAAACTATACGCGCAGACGTAAAGATGAAAAACTGAATGGAATCGTAACGAATCGTCTTCTCATTCAGGAGGAGATTCATATGAATGAAACAATTGTTCCTTTATGAGTCGTTTAAGACGATGCGCACTTTACACCGCCGCTGTTGTTTGTGTCTTGGAATAAATATACGTCCTGCATAGAAACCAAGAGATCGGGAACATGTGGAGTTGATAGTAGGAACTCAACATTCAAGGGAGCAGTTTTTAATCAACGTGTAATAATAATAATAATAATAATAATTTTATTGTCAAAAAAGCAGTTACAAACTACGCATTGCTCTCCGGAAGGAAGCAAGGGACCATCCAACCATCCCAGAGTGTCCCCCGAGAGTTTTTTTGGCGATGTGGAAAGGAGAGAGGGAACAAATAAACTGTTTTCGTAATTACAGAAATTAGCTCAGTTAATTTAGGAAATAATTTAATGTTAAGGATTTGAACAAAATTTATAAGAGAGAATGTATTATGCAAAGTAAGTTGTATTTCTATTTTGTCGTGTTAGTTTTCTTCCGCACAAATAAACGTTGGACGTTTTAGTGAATCGGTTCTCCTAATAACTCCCCTGAGGCACCGATGCTTTGATTCGCTCCGAGTGATCACTCGGTCCGAGGAGAGAGAGGAAGGCAGTCGGCGCCGGCGACAGACGACGTCGCGTTGGCGCCGTGCAAGCAACGGCCGTCTCTCGCAAGCGCACCGCTGCACACAGTCTGCCGACGCGGTTATTCTCGGCCGCCGGCGCGTTGAAAATAAGCCAAATTCCGCGCCCCGCCAACGTTTAAGCGTTCAATATGCGCCCAAATAAAAGAAGCAATGCGGCTCTGGAGAAAGTGGCGACTGACTGTTCGTGCAACGGAACGAGCCAAAGCCTTAGCTATTTGCTGATGATGTGTTCACGCGTTATTCGATAGATAAGTTACTCTCTCGTGTGTTCACTTCGCTTTTATTTAGTTTCTATTTTATTTTTAACTCTGTGATGTGATAATTGAGAAATTGGTAAACGCGCGAAAAAAAAATCTGTAACTAAATATAAAACTAAACCAAGAACGTTGGCCAATTCGTGTAAGAATTTATTTAAAAATAATATTTTACTTATCTTTCTCAGTTGTGTATAATTTCGACTTTTTGCGCTAAGTGAATGGTTTTATGTTTATGAATTTGTTAAAAACAATAAAAAATCTACCTATTTTTGTATCAAAAGTTTTTGGATACACCTTTTTGCTGCGAGTTCATTAAGTCTTATAACATTGTTAATTATTATTGATAATATTATCGGTTTGTTTGACGACAGAAATCAGCTGTCGAAACGTCGCGAGAGTAAATTAAAAAATTGTCGACTTACATGATCGTTAAAAATATTATTATTAATTAGTGTTTTCGTTAAAAATTCATCTGTGCTGAGATATCTCTATACTTGGAGGGAATCGGTTCTCAGTGGAGGGAAGACGTAAAGAAGAAGAAGAGTCGAATGTGCGTGCAATCGATCCAAGGAGTCCGTGCGTGTCCGTGCGTGCTGCTTTGTCGCAACCAACGCCCTTCCCCCCCCCTCTCTCTCTTGTACACGCGATGGCTTTTCCTACACTTTGTAAGTCACTCGCTCGGATATCCTTCTTCCTATCCTCCTCTTTCTGACCTCTTCCAATGCGCTAGATTTTTCACGTTTTCTCTAATTTTGTTTGCTCTCAAATGTACGCCACGATAACGACACGACGTTTAGTTACGATGTAGTATGGCGAAGCAGAGACAAAACCGCTTTTGGAGAAATCCGCTCGAGGATTTAAATGTGGACGTCGGTGCGTTGCATTAACAAAAGGATGCTATTCCTAATCCTCCGCTTCTCGAGGTCAGGATACTTCCGTGAGGGTAACGGAGATTACATCGCGATGTTTCACTTCTTGTTTCATTCTGCAATGAAGTACATCTGCGCAGACAAATTTGGTCTTACCTGCACATGGGATGATTGTAGTTAAAAATGAAGAGTATATACGAGGATGAGGACCCAGATGAATATTGATTGCCGACAAGAAAAAACAGTTTAATGCCACATGCGTGAGAGTAATGAAGAATAGTGATAAGATACTGGTTTTCCATGAGAGCGTGATGAGATGAGATGATCTTGGAAAGTCAGCTTAGATGATGTTGAAGGTAGAGTTGAATCGGTTTGTTGATTCGAAATCCAACGTTTGAACACTGATGTTCACGTGGACGAAAGTGCCTTCTGTAGCGTAGTAGCGAAGGGTTCAACGGGAGAAAATGTCGGCTGCATATGATGTTCGATGAGTGCAATCGATTGCGTGACGTCATGACTCTACCAGCTATCGATTGTTTACCCGTGTTGTGAGGATTGCGCGATAATAATGAAATTCCTTCCAGATCGTCCAAATTAAGTAGTACAGGATCGTGATTTGAAAAGATAATCAGCAAGGGAACTTGTAATTAATGGATCCCAGTATATGATGTCCAATGATTTCCTCTATTTTTTTAAAAACTCCGTGTCGTGAAATTTGAATAAACCTATGGTGTTAGAGGAGATTTTCCAGAGAAAGCCAACAATTAAGATGAGTCACTCAACTCATACAAAGAGTGTGTTTCAGAGATGACTCACTTGGCATAATAGGATGACATAATAAAAATGTGTGTACAACATCGAAAGAGTAAATACCATAATTCTGCTATGAATAAAAGTTTCAAGTGTGAAAAATGAGACAAATTAACAAATTGAGAATGAAAGAAAACACAAATCCCTCGTTTTGTGAAGATGTTTCCTGCAGACGCTATGCAGAAGGATTTGCTTTTTACGTAGTATATAGAAAGTATTGTAATAGTAAAAAAATTGGAAAACGAGATTTTTGCAGAAATATTCGTTTTAGAGACCCCTGATTCCGAAAAAGTGGATTTTGGCCGGACGTCCGTCCGGTCCGTCCGTCCGTCAGCCAGTCTGTGCACATGTGCAGGTCAAAGTACATTTTATGGCGCGTAGTTTTAAGTTTGCCGATGGTGTGAATCCAANTCTTTTTACTTGAACACAAAGGGCACTACACATGAAGGTCAAAGAACATTTTTGAATATTTTTCAAAAACTGGTCAACGAGTATGCTTAAATTTTCTGTACGGAAAGTAGAATTAGTATGCATTACATCCGCATTAGCGGTATTTCGCTTCAAAGTTTGATATAGACGAACTAAAATAATTTTAGTAATATGTTAATTTATTGACCCGACTAAAATGTTATTGTTCATTATACTATTATATACATTTTTAGTTAATGGGTTTTTCTTGCACTTATTTTACACATTTTATATATATGGCGCGTAGTTTTAAGTTTGCCGATGGTGTGAATCCAAAGAGCATACGTTTGTGGATGTGTCATTTTTATGTGTTACTTTGACAAGGAGAACAGAGGAATGTGTCTGCATCTTATGTCTTTTGTCTCTTGGTATCGTGTGAATCGTCCACCTACGCGACCTCACTATGCACTTGTCGTAACCTCACATCCGGTGACGCTGCGTTATTTTGCTGCGTAATCTTACGTATAAGATGTGTCCACTGCTCCTTTTGCTGGATTTTCTCGTTAATTGGTGCATGCTTCGTCTCATGTTTAATGTTTGCGTATATTATTTGATGCGTGAGGATGTTATTTTATATTATTTCTTATCATTTTAATAATTCACGTGTTTTTGTCTTGTTTTGAAGATAATGTTTGATAAATCTCTTTGTTTATTTGTCATGATATTTTAATATTAGGCTTTGTAGTATTTTCAATCGTTAGACGTAATATTATT
This sequence comes from Laupala kohalensis, assembly GCA_002313205.1. Taxonomy (NCBI): domain Eukaryota; kingdom Metazoa; phylum Arthropoda; class Insecta; order Orthoptera; family Trigonidiidae; genus Laupala; species Laupala kohalensis. The sequence goes on from NNCF01130030.1 coordinate 404,786, forward strand.
ATTATTAAAAATATATTTAAACACTTTTTTACAGAATTCTTTGACGAGAGAGATATGGAGCGTTACGAAATAACAGGAAGTAAATAAAACAAACAGTGTCACCTATTTATCCGAAATAATTAATAGGTACGATTAGTGTTTAGTAATATAATTTTGAAATTTCAAATAGCAAAACAATTAACTCTTTAGTTCTTAATTAAATTATATAAGAATATTTATGGTCTTCTGGCTTTGTTCTCGGGTTAATAATATTCTATTTATCTTTATATTTATTAATACATATATATTTTGAAATAGAATATAAATCTTGCTGATCTTATCTCTCGAAAAAAAAAAAGAAAAAAGAATTTGTATATTAGAGATTCCTTTATATAAATGCTAGTAAAATATTTATTTAATAAACTTTGGAAATTGGGTGAAATGGAGACGATTAAAATATAGAGTAACATGTCATCCCTCTCCTAATAGAATAATGCTTTAATGCCGCTCTGCAGTCCAGACTAAGAGAAAGTATGTGCAATGGTTTTGCACCGCTATTTTTTTATTTCGATGTCGTCTGCTTGGAGCGGTGGTTAGGTTGGGTTGGGTTGGGTTAGGTTAGGTCAGACAGGTTTCGCTCTCGCGACCACCGCAGCAGACTCCGCTCTGCTCGCGTTTTGCTCTTTTGGCGAGCGCCAAGTGGCGGCGCTGCTGCTGCTTCTGCTGACTGACGACGGGTGGGGAAAAGAAAGAAAGAAAGACAGACTCAGACTAGATACAGATCCTGCTTTTACTTCGTTCTTACCACGAATTTATACTTATGCACGTAAGTGTTCACTTTTAAGGCTCCAGTAGTGTACTCGGAGCGAAACGATTCATTAACACTTTTCTTTTCGAAATATAGTTTTGTTTTATTATATATCTGTCATCCGTGGATTCGAAGAGGTCTCTCTCTCGTCTGCTGCGTTTGCGTTTGGATATGTTTCGTAGTTTGATGCGTTCAATGACCCTCGTAGACCTCACTCGAATTTCGGTCGGCCAGAGACGGGTAGAAATGTAGGATTCCGTTCACTTCACTTCATAAAGTGCTATAGATATGCTGTTTTGCAGTTATTACATCTTTTAGTTGAGAAGTGTACTTGCATCCACGGACGCTCGCTCAGATAGAAGACTATTGATTGTTACAAACACGTTATCTCTAGATATATTTACTGCTCGATAAATGACGGTGTAGGAAACTATCATCAATTTATACGAGGCTTACCTCCATTTGTATAAATTAAATATTTTATGGATAAAAATCTATACACTAACTTGTATCTTTTAGCGAAGTAGATGAATATTTTTCAAGAATTTATGCACTCGTAGCGAGCTTTCTTCTCTCATCTCTCTCTCTGAAATTTACAAATGAGATTCATTTCTGGCGATGGCGGTGTCTCCTCGAGATTCTCAGGCGACGAAAGGAGACCTGATGCACCAATAAATAATATGAGAGAATGACGACATCTTCTACTTGTTGCGATGTACATTAATCTGTCAACAGTAGGTCAATTCCTCCGATAACCAGTATGAGTTGGCACGGACAGTGACCTTTGTCTCTTCTGGTTTGGGAAACCAGAGATAACACTAGCAGCAGCAGCGGAGAGCGATAAAGAAGTAGTTGCTTGCACTCAACTGCAACGGAAGAATCGTCTTGACAGAGAATGAACAATAAGATGTAATATCCTTTAATTACTAAGTTGGGAGAGTGGCTATGCATATATGTAAGTGCAAAAGAATTAAGTATTGTGCCTAGTTCGCTCGTAGCATTTTGGAGTGAAGGAATCTGAAGGCGGTGGTCTACAAGTGATATTTTCTATTAGCTATTTGTAGTAAGACGGCTCATGCGCTTTTTAATGAATCTGTCGATGGGTTTGAAGAAGAGTTTGAAGAAGAGTAAAAGGAACAGAACTTGTTTGTTTGTTTGTTTTGGTAAAGTGAATCATTTATCTCGTATGGGACACGCGGTAACGACGTATGTCGTGTTGATAATTCTGTCCCGATGTGACTCACTTGAAGAGGAAACGCCTTTTGCGACATCTCGACTCCGGAGCGGAAGAAAAAAGCGAGAACCGAATGGACGGACGCTGCGGTTTCCCCACGCAGAGGCGCTCGCACGTTTTTGCTCACTGACAGACATCTGCACTGCTCCGAACAGAAGAGGAGGACACATTTGATTTCATATGCGGCTCAATGTATATCGAGTCAGAGAATTAATCTTTTAATTGTTTTATTTTCTGGCTCATCCACCAACTTGTGATTTTGGGAAGTGGTGCAGAGATTGCGGTGCCGGGAGAATGTATAAAGTAGCGAAGTATCTATGTGAGGGAAGTTGTCATCGAACCTGTCCTCTCCCTCTCAGGAGCGACGGGGTTTGACACATGTCGTCACAATTGCACCGAGTGACGTTGTTCGCAATATCTCTCGTTGCGATCGTCTAGACGGGAGGTGGAGGAGAAATTAATTCTGTTTGAAAATCATGGTTTAACTAAACACATTTTATAAATATTATCTTTTAGATAAAATAAATCGACTCATCAAATATATAATTAACAATATTAAATAGTAAACAAATGTATTAATTCTTTAAAGTGGCGGAGTGTTCCTAAGTGAGCAATAGAAACAGGGTAGCACCGTCTTAACACCTCTTCCTCTTTGAAGAAAAAAGAGAATTCATTTTCTCATTTTCTTTTTCTCTCTTTTGCTTCGGAGCCGGCGACGGATCAAAACATCAAAAGGGAAAAGTGCCCCGAGCGAGGAACCTTCTCCGCTTACATCACTCCTCCTTTCGGTGACGCGAAAACCTCAACGGACGAATTCTTTTAGGCGCCTCACTCTCCTCCATCAACCATCTGTCACCTTTCGCTACGTTTCTAAACATTAGAGAAATAGAATCGATGATGGAAGGCAGCGCATTCATTGATATGATATCAAAATTACTACTAATGATGAGACATTATCCGAATTAAATGATTGGCTCATTCACTGGACGATTCGTTTGAAGTTGCATTGCGTGGTATATAGCCAAAGGATGAAAAAAATATTATATTAAAAAATGTGGAAAATGCAGCTATGTAGGAAGGGGCGTGCTTGGGGGCCCGGGCCCTCCAGAAATTGTTTCAAATTCTTTAAATGTTGTCGATTAATGAATAATGTGAGTTCAACAACTGAAGAAAAGTTTTTAAAAAATTTAGGACAAAAAAGTTGAAGCTTAACAACCGGAATATTTCTTTGCAGGAAAGAAAATGTCTCTCTGAGGGAAATGTGAATAATAAAGTTGAAGACATTTCGGTGTCCCGAAGAAACCGTTAGAGGCGACTGTATAAAACTGTGGGTTCATTGGCGGTGATGAAGCTGTGTAGAAGAACGGAGACGAGAAATGCGCGTCTTTTCTTGTGTAGTCGGCGGCGGCGGCGGCGGCGCGCGTCTGAATGAAAAATAAACGCGCGATGAGCGACAGCGGTTCGCAGCACGTGGCGGCGCGTTGCGCCCCTTGACCCCGAGAAACGCGATCTGCAGAAGCCTCCGAGCGACAAAAGCGAAGGAGAGAATCACATTTGCTTCCAGAGGGACAGAGAACGTTCTCACGAAGAAATCAATGATTTAGTGTCAAAATGTCAGGTGGAGGACAATAAACTTATGTACTTGACGGAAGCAAAGACATTTGACGCAATTTTCACATCTGACATCTGCTTTCTGTATCTTTCACTTTCTTGAGACTTTCTTTATTGCTCCCTTTTACTTTGTGACGTTTCGCTCTAATTCGCATTTCGTTACAATTAATTTCGCAAATTGCTAGTCGATCCTATTTTTTTGTTAACAAAGGTCTAAAAATTAGATCTTGGTAGAGATAAAGACTCTTTGGTAAATTTCGCGATTGGTAGGTTTTAAGTGGAAATACGCTTGTTAGCTCGGTCTACAGCACTTACGATACCTCGTATAGCTATAAAGATTTTTTTTTTTTTGATGAACGTTGCGGAGCTTTGGCGAATGTGGTAGTAAAACGTAGAATCGCTCGACGTCAGTGGTTTAGAGGACCTCGAAGAAGGTCGCGGTTCAGGATTCTGTCGACTCTGTGAATTTGGTTTTCTCAAACCATGTATTAGTTCTTGTTTTTTTAAATATATTTTTTCCTTTCTTTCTACGTTTAGCAATTTCCATACCTCGTAATGTGTTTTATCCAGAGTGTAATTGTACGTATTGATTTAACTCTCTTGTAGAATTGAATTGTTTTTATATGTAGAGGTTTCAAAACGTGCGCGAAATGTCAATTATGAAAATGATGTTTGAAGTTCATTTTCTATTTCTCCCTCGTTTCGTTCGAATAAAAGTAGTTCTAGGGAACGTAGAAATACGTCTCTCTCTATTTTGATTTTAACTTTAAAAACGTATTTCACTGACCATTTCAATGAAATAATTGTAGTAATTATCAATCGATCCACTTCGTGTTCTTTGTGCATTTGAAGCGAATCATGCGACATTCTCTTGTTTTTTCGCTTCACGATTCGTAATATTCCGTTAAAAACAATTAATGTGAAAATAAACAAAATAAGATATTTATACTTGTCAGTGAGGAGGAGATATTAGGAGCATACTTGAAGAGGAACCCATATGGAAAAGAAGGAGATCCGAGATTCCGTTTGTCCTTTGGAAGGAGGCAGCAGGTGAGCGGCGAGTTCTTCTTTCCTTCTGCGTCTCTCGGACACGAGAGCGGCGCCCGCCCGCCCGCCTGGCACGTGGCGATATTTTTATATCGAGGAAGCGGGCGGGCGGGAGGCGATGCGATGCAAACCAACCTCCTCTCTCTCTCTCACACACACACACACACACACGCNTCTTAACGAAAGGAATTCCCCCCCCCCCCACCGTAATTATAGGTATAAAGTGAACAAACAAATCGCCACTGTATCAGGTGAAGGCCACTATACCTGTAATTGAAATAATAAAAGTAACTAAATTGGGCAACTGCCTTTCACCTGACACGATTTATTGAAGAGTGCACAGAATGTAGTGGGTTCTTAAATTGCCGCACAGGTGACGCGTTTCTTATTAAACGTAAAAAATGAGATAGTGGAGAACCGTTGTGAGTAATTGTGTTTGCACGCGCCTACTCTCGTGTTCAGACGCATGGGGAAATGTCGAAGTTTGCAATTGCAATTTGATATGGTCACCGAGTCTTTGGGTCTTCATTAATTCTTCAGACAAGTTATTACATCTTGTGACTTAGAAATTCCGTTATAAATATCAATATTTTCTTTCTCTCACAACGTTTTTTTTATTTCAAATAAATCGTTATGTCTGAGTGTACGGTTCGCCATTTCCCTTTCTCTGCGAACATAAAGTCACGGGTCTCACGTCACGAATACATCGCTTGTTGATGGTGAACTTCAACGTTCAGAAGGATGGATGAATTTATGTATCCTTTCCTTTTTGTTCCACACATTGATGCCTCTAACGAAAGTGAACTGGGAGATTCACGTGTTCGTAGCTAATTTTCTTCCGTCATTTGCATTAACGCTCCGACATTCGATTTTTGTTGTTTTGAGATTTTTTTAGAACAAAACGATGTAGATGATAAGACAAGTGGTAATGGATGTTGTTGAATGGGAATTCAATTAATGATACGAATGAAAGCGATATGATATTAATTCGGAATGTGTGCGACTGATCCTTGGTCAACCCTGGCGTAGTTGGGCGCTCCGTCATCCGAAGTGCCTTATCATCACGGCAGGGTCAAGAGGTCGCGCTCCTCCACAACGGTCTCACGATGAGACAGCGAACTGTTCTGTCTCTCACTTGCCCTCGTGGCCGCATGACCCGTCCCTCTAATGCGATTTAAACTGACATGCGGAGCGACAAGACGGCCAAACGCGTGCTCAGATTGTTGGTGTGGCGTTTTTTTTAATGCTTAGAAATATAGCCGGCCCTACCTCCTTACGCACGGGAGTTATGTTTTGTTACAATACGGTTTACCCTTGTTTCTTATTTACTGTAGACAAACTGTAACTTTGACATACAAAACTGTGACGATTTCACAATTTGTTTGTAAGAAAATAATATGCGATGTAGTTAGCGCGAAGGACAGAAACGTGAAAACATTTCTCCCTCTCTGCAGCCAATTAGAAATGAAATATGGGAAAACCCTATTTTATATGTTTCAATGAACAGAGATTCATTCGGTGCACGAGAAATAGTAGATAGCTAAAATTCGAAAACGCATATTTCTCCATAATCCGCCATTCTAAAATGGGAACCTTGGAAAGTTATTTCTTACGCGAAATTCACATTTCGTCACATTTTCAAAAGTCCTTGATGAATTACCGAGTGAGTCTGTGAGTGAGTGAGTCAGACACAAAGGACGAGGCCGCTTGTAATATTTGATTTTGTCTGCTAATGAATATGCGGCAAAACTCCGATTCTTTCGTATGTTACGATGAAAGGAAGTAAGATGTAATACTTATAAGAATGAAAACATTTGGTGTCATACGTTATACGAGTTCTATATTGAGGAATCGGTTTATCGGAGGGGGAAAAACACTTGTAACTTGCGAACGTATTGGATATTGTATCCATACTCAGGATCTATATTCGGATAGATAGAATATATTGGAAACGTAGGCGAGTAATGTAGTGTTTTTTTTTCTTTTCCTTTTGAGCGATTCCTCAAGAAAGTTCTCCTGAAAACATTTTATAATGGAGATGTTCTCGGTGCAATCGAGGACTCAATGATGTTCATTAACTTACTTAGTGTACAGAGAATCTCTGCGAGAGTGAAGAGTTTATTTTCTTTCCGAAATCGTTATTAACATTCTTCGTTTATAGCTTTCATTTCCTTTTGCCGGCGTCTCGATACCCGAACGACTCCTTCTCCTGGCGACGAAGACGAATTTGGAGCGACGCTTGTGAACAGGGTTCCGGGGACGAAAGAAAAGTGTCTCACATCGCGTTCGTGTATCGGAGGCGAAAGGTTGAAAAAGAAACGTTGGTCAGACGATGTTTCATACTGTTCGGCTTACAGCATCCTTCTGTGAGCTTATTCACATTGAGTGATATCGAATTATTCGCTTCAAGCTTTATGAAATGTGACTCCAACAAAATGTCCTTATAAATTGAAATGTGACCCTTGTAATAACTTTTAAGGAGTCGTCGTCTTTAAATCCAAATCGTAGGAACTGTATTGGAAGAAAAGTAGGTGATTCTTTTAACCACGTACTAAATATTTAACATTGCATTATCGTGCAGTTATTGGTCATTGGAGACTTAATTGCTTAGTGTTGAATCAAAAGGAGAAAGAAGATATCCCTCTCTTACTCATTTCAACCCATGATGAATTGCCACCGCAGTATAATATTCATTGTATCAACATATAAAAAACTTGTCGTCCGTTGTTATTCGAAGCGAAGAATGGAAGAGCTGTCGATTCAACAAATGCTGTGGGGGCTACTTGGGCAACAAGTAACGTCCGTCTTTTGGTCTTCTGGTCTTTTCTCCTGCAAGAAGAAGAAGCAGAGGAGGAACGACGTCGCCGTGAGAAGAGGATAACCTTGAGGACGTTGGATCCCCAATTTCCTAACATAGTCCGAATGTCGCAAAAGGTGGGTTTTATCGGGTGACGGCGGCGCGGTGCGGCGCGGCGTTTGCCCATACTGGGTGTCTGTCTGTCTGTCGGCGAATCGCCTCCGTCCGACGAGTCTTTCCTAATAGGGCGCCAGGACACTACTTGCGAAAACGTCTCAGATGCGTTCCACACAGGAGGGCCTCATTTATCCAAATCGGTTTTACGATATAAATGTATTTTAAGCTAAAACTATAAATTATTAAGAAACGTTCGTGTGACGTGTTTATCATGGACATTAATTTCTCGATTCAATATAATTGACGCAGCATTTTACATAATACGAGATTAATACTAGGAGCACCACCCTAAGGGAATCCCCGAATGGAGAGCGCGGGGGAGGGGGATGTGCTCTACAGAAAACGAAAAGCGAAGAGTTGTCATTGTTTTGCTTTTGCTCTAGAATACGAAACATGAGAGAGAGAGATAATGTAATTTACTCGCGTTAATCCTGTTACGTGTTATTGCACACACTTTGAAGAAATGAATTTTATATTACTAATATTATTTACTTTACGCTACCTCTAAATTAACCATTCTCTCGATGACAAATTTTCATGCATGAGTGAATCATGTCGATACAATGGCAAAATCATTTCAAATTTAAAAAAGTTTACGGTCGAAGGTTTGTATTTTAAGACCACCGGTACTTTTATGTTAGCGTAAACATTCATGTTACAATGTTTTTCTAGTGAAGACTTTAAATAATATTTTTGAAAAGTAGAGATAAACATTTCGAAATGACGTTAATAATAATTTATGTTAGAAGTTGGATGCATAATTTGATGGTTTTGCTGCAATTTTTGTGCGTGTTTTTTAATTGTATATGAGAAGGGAATTGGTGATGCAGAGGTGCGTCGAGGAAGGCAACCTGGAGGAACAGGTTGCGAAGGAGCTTCAGCTACTGCAGCCACGTTGCCGTCGTCCTCTACCTCCCCCCCCCCCCCCCCCCCCCCCC
>NNCF01130030.1:413416-435634 GCA_002313205.1 Laupala kohalensis
CTCTCTCTCTCTCTCTGTACTCCTCAATCACCTTATCAGCCCGTTTCGGCTCGCCATGACGTCGCTGTCAAAACCCTCCTTCAGGAGCAAAGAAGGGGCAGGTAGCGCCGAAGGACGAAAGGTGGGGGAAGTGGTTTTTTTGTCTCGAAGTGATTCACTCGCATCGGAAGCCTTCTCTCCTCTTATACGATTCTATGTTCTTCGAATGGTTGCGGAACTCCAGTTATAAAAATGATATTCCGGAGGAAAGCGATATTCTATTACCCAGAGACTCAGTCTCAACGAAGACGGGTTCTATACGCAATGGAGGATTTGTCATACGAGTATCTGTGGTGAAGCTGAAATCACAATTGTGTATCAAACTGTGGTCTCTTAGTTCCCCTTAAGTAATACTCCTATTCGTGGAGCATCAAAAGAAATTGTGTGTCATATTACTAAATGATGGAGCTTGACATTCCAAATCAATACTTAAACGCATCGCATACATAGGAATGTGTTTTTATGTAGTAAGTTTCTGTTGTATGTGCTACCACGAGTGATGTACGTCCTTGTAACACCACGAGAACTGCGATCAATGCATAGGTATTGGGGAGTAAACTTATTCTTGCCAACACTTACAGGCACACTCAAACACCGTCCGAGATCGAAAGCAATGACACGAGGGGAGAGACGTCAGTGATATTCTATGATAGTGCGTGAAGACGGAACGTCGAAAAATGTTTCAGCTGAAATGATACACCTGTTGAAAAGTTCAAAAAGGTTAAGACGATGTCCGAAGAAATTTCAATGAGAATGGAAAAGAACCATTGAACGGAGCGGGCCGTTGGTGTGAATGCCAAGGGAAGTAGCCGTGGCAGTGGCCATTACCCAGAGGGAGTGACGGGCCTCATTATCCAATCGGCGGGCGACGGACGGGCGCCCACGGCTCTGCGACTGCGTGCCCTTGCGGCGAAGGAGGAGGTCACCGCAGCACAGTGGCTACATGGACCTTGCAGCATCCACCTTATTCACATGTTACGTAATGTCTCGCTAATATTTTCTTTTCTACGACATATGTCGTCAGGCGCGTAACTACGGAGATCGGTGGAGGGGGGTGGGCATTTTACAAATTCCAAATATTTAATAGTAACAACGTAGAATCTCCCCCTGCCCCACCGAATGATGCGAGAGGTGTATAAATCAATGTCTTCTATCATTTTGATATTAGCTCTATTAAAAATACCACCTTTCACGGTAGATATGTCACGTCTTTAATCTTAACTACACGACGTCTCGGCGACAGGTTTAACGTAAGGCTAGGAAAGTCGGCAGCAGCGCAAAGGTTTTTGCTGCAACTACGACGTGGGTAACTGGAGGATAGAATAATCCGCAGTTATGTACAGTGTGTCTTTTCTTTGCTGATCTGGTTGAGTATTTTTCTTCTTCGCCGATTACAAAGTATGAAAGAATCATAAGATGCCATCTGTTAAGACGATCCTTACTGTTATATCGTAAATAGATATTTTCGTTTTATTGACTTGTGTAATACGTTTATGAATCTTGGAATGTCGTTCTCGGGCTTTGCACCTCTGCTGATGGGGAGAGCAGGGGTGCAAACAGCGCGTGTACAGAAACACGGCTGTTAAAAATTCTCTTTGGAGAAAGGTTTTTACCAATCAGTGGCATCAATTAAAAACTATTATTATTATCGCATCTCGGTCATCGTGTTCGTTTTAGCTGCTCCAGCGCTTCGCTCTCGAGTGAGGAGGTTTAGGAACACTAATGATGAGGAAACATCGCTGAAGCGAAAGTAAACCCTTCGACAGAGAAAGCAGCGATACTTGTGTTTGTTTACGAATTCCTAACTTAAACTCGCTGTATGCGTTTCCTTTTTCTAACGGATTATTTATTTCATTTTTTTCTTTTAGATTTATAATTTTCATCTTGAAGAACTTAGAGATGCAATGACTCATTTCAGCAGTGAAATTTGAGACCAGAAGATAAACACTATCCGGTTTCTGTATCGCGAATCGGTGTTATGAAAATATGTTTCATTAAAATTGTGACTTGGAAGAGAATATGTATAATTTTGCTTTGTACTGTGAACTCTTGTTATTGCTACTTATATTCTCGTGAATTGTTCTGCTTCTTTTGCAGCGAAGAGTTAAAGCAGTTTTTTACTTCTTCGAGAAACGAACAAACGTATTTCTCTGAACGTATTCGTAAATACTACGTTTCATTCATTAAAAACGACCGAACGTAACGAGTACGTTCATAATCTCTATAGTTAAAAATACAACAACATTGAAAGATTTAACGCGTAAAATTTACTGGCAATTATTCGTGAGAAAGTTAAAGAAAGAAAGTAGAAGCTTTTGAAGAAGTGGGAATGTGACGACTGTGTACTCGTCATGTTCAACTGCCAATATGAGTTGTTGTGGAGTTGGAGGTTATTGGAGCGCGGCGTGAATCCACCTTCCTGAGCGGTTGTTGTGGAGTCTGTGAATGAGTCACGCGCCACTAGTTTCAGCGTCGCGTTCCGAAAAGAGAGAACCACTCACTCATTCGCGAGATGCATCAGACAAAATCATTTCGTGTTTAACTTGACTGTGCTGGGGCTGTATTGTTTTTGAATTGATATATAAGAGACGACAGACATTTTTGTGACAATTTAAATTGAGTTTTTTTCCTTCTCTTTATGTTATTTGTTATTATTGATGTGCAGTTGCATTGAGGGAGTTTTTGGATCGTCACTCGTCTAAGGAAATCTCAGTCGACCATTCCCCGTGCTTTAGATTTGAAAAAATAATGAATAATTTGTATTCGAATCTTTTGTTGAAGTAGCCTTCAAGGAAGTAAGCAGTAATAACAAATAATAATAATATATTAACAATTGGTATCATTCCTCGATTACCGCTCCATTCGCGTTGTAGACGAGATGAGAAGGGAATCTTGGCATTAATTAATATCGCCCTCTTTAGTGATGACGAGTCGTTTCATATTTGAATCCGTGATTAGTGGTGACGGCTTGCGACCTTTCACTCGAATATTTCTGTCTTTCGTCTGGTCGTGGGCGTGCGTGCGTGGCTGGAGTGCTCTCGGACATAAGTGCTCGCGTGGTAGATGGCGTGCGAGAAGTATTCTCTTAAATGGTTTACGGTTCGTTGGCTCCGAAGACGGCGTGAGAACGTCTCTGTATGGCCGGAGACACTCGCCCTGTCATGTCTTCACTAATTACGAACCTTTGGATTGCACCCAACTTGTTCCGCTCTGCACGTCGCCAAGTATATTCACCGTGAATCGTCAAGACGTCAAAGTAAGTTGACTTATCTTTCGAGGTGTAAGGAAGACTTTCTGAATTGAAAGAGAAGCCGAATACGAGGACGTGCTGTCAGGGAAGAAAAGGACAAGTATTAGCATTGAGGGAGGTTATCGGAATAAAGCGAGATAAATTTTTCACGATGAATTTCGTCCGTCGTGGTTGGCGATGGTGTTCTTCCAATTAATTTCAAATGATATGTTCTCTTTTGTTTGTCTTGGCGTGTCTCTAAGCCTTCGGTGTGCGAACCGACCAATGCCTTGAATGCGAGCGGCAACAAATCCACGGGATCTTTGTGTCTCGGCCAACAGGTGATTTGTCTGCGCAATGCGAGTGAAAGGGGGGGGGGGACACAAGCGCAGCGCCAGCGCAGTGCGTTCGCGTTCGGCTCTGGTTTCTCAAGGGAGAAGATAGTTTTTCACTTTAATGTCACAGTTGATACGATTGAAAAGCAAACCGTCCATCTCCTACTGCTCCTCGTGTCAATAACTCTATAACTATTTCTAACTACTCTTACTTACACCTTCGCGTAGGTGACGTTGTTGGTAAACCCAGCTAAGAATAAAGAAATGGAGAACAAGACGTAACACTCGAATGAAGTTGAAGGCTCAATATACTCTTAATTTAAATATTCTACTGTGGTTTAACGAATTGTCGGAATGTTTTGACAATTTATGTTGTTTCAGTTTTTATCATTGAATGAAAGAAGGATTCGGTTGCGAGCCCTGAAATTCCCTTTACGATTATTCGACATAACGCCTTTCGAGGGTTCTAAAGCGTATTATTTCTCTGTGGGGAGTCACATGGGAGGGGAGATGTGAAATGTGTCTCACGGGAGAATGAGATGCAATGAAACCAGTTTCTTCAAAAGTTACGAGATTTCTTTTTCAGAGAAACTCTTCTCATCGCTATCGTATTATGGTTTTGTTGTTTCCTTCTCTGGATAAAGGAGCTAAACGAATGAACGAAAAAAAATAAAAAAATCGAAAATGTTCTCAAATCAACAGGGTGCAAACGAAGTGCAATTACAGAAATAATTTTTTTTTTTTCATCCTCCCTGAAGGAGAGTTTAGCTCTGAAATGATGTAAGAGAACAGATGTCGTAGATTGAATGAAGCAGCGTTCCCTTGTTGGGTGCGTGTGCTGGTGTTTCCGATGTTTCTCTGCGGATCCGATGAGAGAGTTGCCCCGAGTCAAACAGTCCACGGTTCGATGCCTCCTGTTTCCTTAGAAGCTCTCTTTGGCTTCTCCGACGGAAGATCGCAGTCGGCATAATATTCTCCAAAAAATCCATACCACATCAATGTACCTATGGTTTCCATCAGTTGTAATTGAATTGCAGCTCATCAACGGAACGCAAAACAGATGAGTTGAGCAAAATTTCAGCAGATATGGAAATAATAATAATAATGCAAACAACGACAAAATATCAAAATACCAACAATTAACCTTTGAAGTAAAACAATTGTGGAATGTTCAAGAAGTGATCATTGTGCCTATTATTTTATCTACCCTAGGACTAGTACACCAATCTCTAGTCGATTCCATTAAAAAGAACTCGAAATCAACACCAATATAATAAGTAGATGGCAACACAGCGTCCTTCTGTCCTCAGCCCACATTACCAGAAAGTTCTTGGACCTGAAATAGATTCTTCCTCCCAGGAGAACTTTATTTAATAATCCACTGCTGAGAGAAAAACCAACACAAGTTGAGAGAATTATTGAGATAACATAATAATAATCCGAGATATTGAAATTTGAACTGGGAACATTTTTCTTTTCCCACCTCACGACGCACGAGTTTCACGTAAAACAAGTTCCTCAATTTAAAATTCGTTACGAGTCATTACCTTTTTTATAATGACTCTACTCCACCAGTATAATGATAGTTGTCAAAATTCAAAACGAATTTTTAACACGGGATCCGAACTCAGTGACACCGGTGACCGTGGGATACACATTTTCGTATGAAAAAAGTAGGATTTCTTATGTTAAATCTGGTTTCATTTTCAATCTCTCGGTAGCTCGGGTTTTATTAGTGAAACTTTCTGGAAATATGCTCAATAAATTGATTTGTTTCCTAACCTAACTTCAGAGCACAACCATTTTCAGTTTCATGGGATTCGTGAAGAGAGGAAGGAGGTTGTGTAGACGCGTCCTGTAGAGTGAGCAGGGAGGGGTGGAGGAGAAGGGGGCTGATCGCAATGCGACGAACTCTCTTGTGTGTTCAGCTGCTGTGTGCGGACCCCGATTGGATCCTCTGGGCGTCGAGGCTTTTAGTACAGCGGATTACTGGAACCTCTGGTCGCTCTTCAACTTATCCGGCATTGCTGCTGAGGAACACGGATGGGAGACATTACAATAAACCTAATTTATGTCGATCAGGTGTATGGTCAAAATATAATTGATTGTGCGAGAACAAATTCTAGTGTTGCCAGCTACTAGCAAAACTGAAGAAACGATGTTTGAGCATCCGTTCTTGATTTAAGTTTTCGAGCAGCGGCTGTCAAATGAGACGGACGCGAATGCTGTGTACATGTTGCGTGCACCGTTGTGCAATGCGCTTCACGACTGCGGCAGGGCGCAGGGCGCGTGTTTCCCAGAGGGCAGCTGCTGCGCCTGTCACCCACTTTTATTCTGAGCGCGTGTGTCCTTGGTCCTTCCTTCACCTGCCTCTCCCTCCCCGTCATACAACTTCCTTCCTTCCTTCCCTCCACCAACTCCCTTTCCTCTGTTTTTGTCGTCTCGTATTGTTCTTGTCGGTGTGTGGGCATTGGACTACTCCAACCCCTAACATTTGCGTCGTATCGCTGAACGCGGGATAAAATGAAGTAAACTTGCATCACTTTCTATACGAGTGCGAACGAGGGTCACTGTCGTTTTTTGTTATTCCCATAGTGGATCAATGTTTATAGAAAAGTTCCCCTCTCATCCTAAGGTTTGCAATTCTTTCCTCCGGATTTTACGAAGAACACCCCCGACCTTCCTTNCTGCGGACTAAGCGAGATTTTACGAAGAACACCCCCGACCTTCCTTCATCGCATTAAATAAATCAATTAAAAATAATGTATGCGGGAACCCTTCTTAGGACATCACGTAATTATCAACAATTATTCCTATTGTTAAGCATTTGATACAGTTTAACCCTTAAAACGTTTAATTTGCACCGAAGAAAAATCCTTCCGCCTCCGCATCGTGTATCACGTTCTTGTACTCGTTTGCGGCGCCTTCACAGCGCTCCTCTCTGCTTCTGTATCTGTTCTGTGTGTTTCTTTCTTTCTTCTTTCGAATAATGTCGCTTGTATTTATCTCCGTCGTCGTCGTCCTTTTGCGTTATCGCGTTTTCCCCATCTCTCCATGACGTCCATATTGTTTTCGTTTCGTTTTCCTCCCTCTCTCATCGTCCTCGCTTGTAGTCAAACATTAAGAAACGCGTTCGAGAGGAGAGAAGGAAAAATCGAAGTCAGTCGTCGACGTCTCCTTCTGATTTCTGCATTTCGTCCAGACGAGTCGCCTCTTGTTCTCCACGACTCGGTGCCTTCCTTACGCGTCTTAAGGAGTGGGGGCTACGAGCGCCGCAGTTTAAGGCATACTTGCCACTTTAAACAATTAACAAATTTCGTTACTATTTAATAATGTTAATTGTTGATTATCTATTTGATGAATTGATGTATTTTATTTAAAGATAATATTAATAAAATTTATGTCGTAAAACGATGATTTTCAAACAAATATCCCCCCCCCCCCTTGACTACGGTCTGGATCCCCCATTGAGTGGTAGCACTTNTCGGTGTGTGTTTGTGTTTTAACACCGGGTTACAAACATTCTTTCGTTGCGGAGAAAGTGTTGCGAGACGTACGATATGTCTCGTGCGACAGTGCTGCGCTGTTGCGGTCTTTGAGCCGATTAATCGGAGAGCGGTGGAGGAACGGTGAGGAATGAAGTGCTGAAGTGCGCGATTATTGAAGTGCTGACGAATCGCAGCGGAGCGAAATTCTGCGATTTCTTTCTTCCACAAACATCGACGACGCCGGCGAGATTGGAAAAGAACGCTAGCTTTATTTTGAATAATTATCTTTTTTTTAACGTTTTCTCTCAAAATGAAGTATTCATAAAGTATATATAAATTGATTTGTTAAAATACTGGTGGGTCGGTTGGAAAAGAAGTTTGATCGTTTGACGAAGGTGGTTAATGATACGTTTAAAAAAAGGACCGAATCATAAGTCTCTTCTGTCAAATCAAGAAAAGTGATTCCCCGTCTTCGGGGGGCAATTTCCGAGATCAGACCAGTCATAAATTGATTTATCGTCAAAAACCACTTTGGATTATCGTACTCGAGGTAAATAATATAGACTAAAGACGTCAGTTTTTTTTTTTTGCAGACAATTTATTTTAAAATAAAGATTAAGATATATTTAGATAAAGTCACAATTTCGTATAAAAACCAATCAAACATATTACGTTTCGTTTCTAAGGCGACGCATTAGAATTAGGATTTTTAGGTAGCGAGTAAATTTTTGCTGGTTGCTATTCAAAAATGTTGTCTAAATTGTGACATGTAAATATATCTTGATCCTTATTTTAAAATAATTCGTTTGCAAAAGTCTCAGGTCATTTGTCTGTGTTATTTATATTCATAAGAGCAGATTTCAAACACCAACAATAACATGTTACATTGCAATATGAAAGAAATGACTTGACTTGGCTCATTAAAAAAAAGAAAGAAAGAATTTTTTCCCCCCTTTGAACCTCCTCCGTCGAGCGATTCATGTGATGCGAGTCATTCGATCTTTCTACGCGAACTGTGAGTAGCAGTCGGCGCGCGTGAAGAAATGTCTTCGCGGTGGACGAACAACAACTTTTTAATCTCTAAAACTTATAATTTGTAAAGTTATAAAAAATACTAATCAGATGTAATTGTTAATGAAAGTTCTTTAAAATATACATTTTTGTGATTAATGAGTAAATGGGGAATTTTAAAAGTCAGTTTTGTGAAAAGAGAGGATTGTGAGTTGGTTCTTTGTTGCATAACATATTCCAATTGATGTCAAAGTAGAAGGGTTTGCTGCCGTGCAAATGCCCTGTAAGGGAGGTGTCCCTTATTCGGCGCTTCAAGGCGATCCTCCTCTGCTCCTTCGCTTTTGTCTTACGCTATACCTCGTGTTTTATTAAAAATATAAGTTGTTTCATTCTAAAGACTGTGAATACTAAATATTTTGTGATGAAATGTCACAACGTTTCGACTTCGTTCGAAGTGGTCGTCATGCGATTCGGTTTTATTTCAATTACGGCGAAACGTTGCGAGTTTTCATCAAAAAATATACATTATTCGTCCGAAAAATGTCGTAAGTGTCTTTTTAAAAAATTATTTATTTAATAAGCTGTTGAAATTTCTGAGCTAAAATCATCCAAGTCGTGAGAGCAACTGATAGGTTGTAGTTTTCGACTGAAAGGTAATAAATACATTTAATTTTATTACGGAATTTCGTGTGCTTTCGGTCCTTGTGAGTTTTGAACGCGTCTTCTCATTTACTCGCCTTATGTTGAGTCCTCCCTCGATTCAATTGTAGTTGTGTGTTTTTTAAACTATTGCGTTGTTACATCATCAAGTATTGAAGAGAAGATTTAATGCGTAGATTGAAGGAAACCCGGGATATATGGAGGAGAAAGGAATTTAATATTAGTGGACATACGTAGAGTATTTCTACATTCTTATGTGAAAAGTATTCTCTCCCAGATGATTCTATTTTTAACATCTGTCGACGTGTTATAACGAATCGAAATGTCGACAATTCGAAAGCGGATGCTGTGCAACAGAATTCCTAAACTGGAGGACGGGACGTGTGCAGTGCAAACATTGCTCTATCATTACAATTTACAGCTGGATATTTTTTGTAACGTAACGGTCGAATGTGAGCAGGAAGTAGTGAAAGCGCGCTGACGCATCGGCGGACGGGAAACCAGAATGATCTCGAAGGATTTCGTCGTGCCAAGTGGACGCTGTTAATACGGAAGGGCTCGAACATGACTTCCTTCTTCACCCCGACGCGATGGATGGATGGAAACTTTTAATCAGTGGACAATGGCCCCTTATCTGGATGTCGTCATTCGGGACTATGAAAACCGCTGAGGTCGTCTGCACTCCACAAGTGGATGAATGTGTAGAAGGGAGAACAGAAAATGTCTTTGACTCATTCTCCTCTTCGTTCGAAATACTCTATACGACTCTACATTCGGTTTTTTTTACTAATGCTCTAAGGAATTGGTTTTCTAAAAAAAAACATCTTTTAACATATATTTTATGTCATTATACTTCGTGTCAGGATGAATAGCGATATAATCGAAAATACATTTCATTAATACCTCTTAATAAGGAATGAGAAGGTACGTCATTGTTCCCTTATATCACGTGTGTCGAAATCACTATTCAAAACAATTCTTAATAATAATAATAATAATCAAAAGGCAATTCATAATCTTTGCTTTCCTAAAGTAAATGTTTAAATTATTAATTCGTGGAATAATATTGCATTAAATTAATAACTCATTGCCAAAAAAAAAAGAAGTTAAAATCTACGGTTGCAGTTAGTATTGTAATTAACAAATAAAAGTCATCCGAGAGGACACTATTTAAAATATAGCATAACAGCAAAACTAAATTAATATATTTTTTTCGAATTGTCGCCTTATGTTGTAGAGAAAACAGAAGTTTCAGGAGAAACATTTTCTGTGTTAAAATGTCCTTACGATTAAGATTTCCTAAACTTGCTCAGAATATATCAGTTTAGAGAACGGCGCGTTTGTCTTGTAGCGTGACTATTGAATTTTTTCCCCGGATGATGATGATGCAAAAGCCAGTTCGTGTTTCTCAATGCGGACGATGTAAACTCAATATGGAACCCTTTGTCATGTTTCACTTTGAACCATTCCCCCCTCCCCTCGACCCTCGTGCAACGCGCTGCCGATCGCTACAGAAGACGTTGTTTCTCCCCTTTTGGAAGGACTTGAGACAAACATTTGTGGACCGAGTGGAAGACGAAAACATAGTTTCATAAAGGACATATTTTTCATTGTTCGATTACGTAAAAAAATATTGTGTGTCAGTAGGTATTTGAAATAATGTCTTACGTTAAAAACCGTCAGCATGTGTTTTCCACGACAACAGTATATTCAAACAAGTAGTAACTATTAGAATTGCAACTGAACAAATAAATTGTCCCTATGTTAAGTGAAGAATATATGGGTACATGGATTGGCAGCGGATTGAAACGTTCAAAAAATTTTCATAGAAAATAGGAATGAAAAATTGAAAGGTAACAGAAATAAATTCACGAACGGGAATGTATGTAGTAAATATTACGACGAGATGTGTTGGTATGTACTAACCATTGTTTGCTGTAGTCTCAAGACGTTGGCATCAACAAAAGCTTTTTCTTTCAAAGAGTATGACTATAGTAAACCGTCGTATTTAAACCGACTGGAGGATTCACTCGTATTCTTTCTTAGTCCGGCGTGCGTCATGAGAAGAAGCAAAAGCATATCTCTCTCTCTCTCTCTCTTATCGACATTTAGAGATGAGATGACGTGGATCGGGGTTCCTGTGTTTGCACGTCGCGTCACGAGACACCTGCGACGCTTCTCGACACGCACTCTACGTCATACGACGACGACACTTCGACATCGCGTGTTCTTAGAGACACCGAGAGACGTAACACGCTGTGGCGCGCACGAAGTGCAGAATTCTTCTTCTCGTAATAAACGGTTTATATTTGTACTGAGATGTTTAAGCGACGTGTTTTGCACACACGTCATACACATTCGACCGCCGCCTTTAACTGGAATTCTAATCAAGAATTAAATTTTGATTTTGTAAGTTTGAGGAAACAAAATCTCTATATCAGTAGCCAAAACGAATAGTAACTACATTTTAGTTAGACTTTTGTGTGTCCAAGCGGTTTCTCAAAACGGTGTGTCGTTTAGAAGAAATTATTTTCAATGTAAATCAAACACAAAATAAACAATTTTTAAAAATCGTGGAAATACGGAAACACACATTTACGTTGTGAGTTAGTGACGCCTAACGATGTATTCGATGCGTCGGTTCCGTTTGTGAGTTGATGCGCGAAGTGATTGAATTCGGCGAAGACAAAAGTGGAGGAGTGATTGTCTTTGAAGCTGTAGCGTGCATTAGCAGCTGATAGCAGCGTCGGGCGAGTGCGTGGTGGAGCCGCACCGGAAGCGTGAACCAGCTGCTGGTGCCGCTGTTGAGCTACAGCCTCTGCCGCCGCCGCCGCCGACACAAAAAAGTGCCGAGCTCTGCCGTTTCCAAGCCTCTCACAATGCCACTGGTGTTTCCCCATCGCCTGCCTTCTCGGAGCGAGAGCTACGGCAATGGTATTTTGTCATCGCGTCTTGGGACACACACACAAGAGCTGCCTGCCTGCCTGCCTGCCTGCCTGCGTCAATGACTTATTCCATAGTCGGCATGCGCAGTCTCATACATTTCCTTCCCTCACGGACAAATGAGCCGCAATCCAAGCTGTCGTCCTGAAACTTTCGAGGAATAGAAAATGCTGACACTCATGACGTGCGTATGAAGTTCAACAGCCTCCGTGGACCGCGGGGGTGGGAGGTGGAGGTGGCGGAGGTTGGACAATTTTTTCCTGCCAGGCTGCTCACCGGCTAGCGCGCAATCCATGCTGGCAGACAACATACGGCACAATACATTTTAAACGTATACAATAATTGCTAATTGCTCTCAGTTTTCGAGTTATACTGTGTTCTGCTAGCTTAACGATTTTTTTTTTTTTGAATTTGTGAATGGGAAATGTAGCTTAGTGCTATTGAAGCTTATCTACATGCAGAGATAGGAGTTAGGAGTTGGGTGGTAGGGGCTGTTGTTAGTAGGTGGGTTTACCAACAACTTGACCTACGTGAAGTGGTTAGTAGGAGTAGGGTTATTGATACTAGGAGGAGGTGGATAGAGGAAGGAAAGTTTGCTTTTCAGTAGTCACAGCTATGTGAACTGGGATATTAACCGTGTCTAGCCCCATCGGGAATCGAACCCGGGATGACTTGGTGATGAGCGACAACACTACCACCTGCGCCACCGGTGGGGCTGAATACACGTTTTCCAAAACTTCTGCTAGCTTAATCATACAACACTTGGCATAATGAATGGTATAATTCAAAATGATTGGGAAATTGCATAAGATGATGATATTCGCATTGAGTCTCCTATTTCTCCTTGAGCGGAAGCGAGTGGGTGGAGGATGTTTGGATGTGGTCTTGTTGCGACTTCTGTTTATTCCGTGATTCATTTTAACTCTGAGGAGCGGTGGCGACGTGGTGGTGGTGACAGTCGGTCGCAACGCACTGCACTGGTTGTTGTATTTTCTACTCAAAATGTGTTTCTATTTTTAATTGCACACCAATTATACCCGAAACGTTTTAGTAGTAGATATTTCTTAAAGAGTTTGATGTAAAAAGTTTTACTCAATTTTAAGGCACTGATTCTAAAAAAAAGAAATAAAAAAGAACATGTTAAAATGTTGTACGTAGAAAACAATAAAAATGATCAATTAATACAGTAATGAATAGTGTTATCATCGAACGCTGTTGGAACGAATTAACTGAAATTAATTTGCGCTGGTAATTCTTTTAGAATTTTGTTTCCTATGGCTATCCCGTTTCCTACGGAAGATAAAAATTCACCAGTCAGTATTCATCGATATACGGTATGAAGGTGTTGGGAACATCAAAGTCTAATCGTATTTGTTGTTTTTTTTTGTGACAACTTAGAAAAATTATAACGGTAATATGTGATTACATAAATCAATTATTAGACAAAAAAATATTGGCATTATTCGCGTCTACAACCATAATTCAATAGAAATATTTATTTCGACCTTTCGGTTGCTTCCTGCCGTCGTCAGGTTCACGTAGTTCAGCACTCGACTGAATTCAATAAGAATTTGCCTTCGTGAAAGGTTGAAATAAATATGTCCATTCGAAAACGTTGTTTCGTTTGGTTGTTGTACGGAACCCGTGTCATCTCTACAGCTTCTTACATCAAAGGAAGGCAAGAATTGGGGTTGATGAGGAGGAGCCGGACGCTGTGTGGGGTGGCTGTGCGGCCCGTCTTTTCCCGCTCTCGCTATGAATCACTCCATTAATACCTCAATACAGATGTCTAAATATTAGCTACTTCATTGGTTGCGTACTTGCAAAAAAAGTATCGTTTACTCGTAATTGTTGATTTATTTACTATAAAGAGAACAACTATAGTCAATCTTTTGCTCAGAAAGGTTGGTGTCGAATTAAAACAAGGATTGGACGCGTCCTTATTCTGTGGACGTGTCGGTGAATGTGTGCTGTTGAATTGTTAGTGTTGTTGTAGTTTTGTGTGAGTAGAATGCAAAGTGTAATTCGTCTTTGGTCTCGAGTATTTGTTGAAAGAGAAGCGAAAGTTGAGATGTCTCATATCCTCAAATACGAATCGGTTGATCGTGTGTGTTCTGCTCGTTGGAAAGAGGAATGAGGGCGGCACCCGATCGCGTATCCAAAGACGCGTCTCCCCCCGGCTTCCTCCTTCCTACCCCCTCCACTCACCCGCACCACACGAGCGACTGTGTAAGTGGGGTGGGGGGGGGAGGGGTTCTATTCCTCCTCGTCCCCATCTCATACGCATTTCACTAATGGAAGAAAGGGAGTGATCTAGTCATGGAATAAACTTTTTCAAAGACATTTGACCGAGTCAAGTTGTTTTACGGAATATGTTTTGAATTATCTAGTTCCGTAATGAGACGCGCGTCTATCTCATCACAGTTTCTTCTCTATTGACGTAACGTGACACGAAACGAGTTCTCCCATCTTCTGTCTCTTACTGTCACTTTCATTCACGAGCGAGAACCCCGATGCAGAGGGCGAGTGGGAACAACCTCGACCCCCCCTCCCCCCCCGCACTCTGCCCTCTTGCGGAAGGGCGGCCTGTGTACGTACGGGGGTTGCTACGACATCGATTCTGTAGGGTTTGAAACGAGAATAATTTTACAAAGCAAAAAAGAAATAGACACCTTATAATTAGTGTTCGGTGTGTTAACGGAATTCGATAAAAAATTCTGCGTATGTTTATTGAATCTTATTCAAAATGATATTTTAACTCGTTATTCAAATTGAATTCTATTTCTGGAGTGTAGTATGTGGAGAAGAAAAGGAAATAGATAATTCGTAGATGAATTACAGTATCACGGGAGACAATTCGTGAGAAACCTGGATCTCATGTATTATACACAGAACACATGTTTCAATTTCCCAATCACAAGCCCTTACTAGGTAGTTGCGTACAGTAGTGGACATGTGTGGCTACATAAATGCGACATCACCTAACTTGAGCAATATTTAATGCAAAAGCGTAAACCTCACGAGAGATTTAATATTCTCATTTTTTCAATAATTATTTTTCCCGCGAGTGAAAACACGACATGATAAACATGAGAACGATGTTGCTGTTTTTGAACATTCGATTTGAATGCGAATGGAATATTCAGAGGTAAACGAAAAATACGAAAAATGAAGTAAATCAGTAGGTGCAACCATCAGTTTAGTACTTCAAATTTTGGAGAGAGAAAAGTGATGTTTAGAAGTATGTTTGGGCTGTTCTGTAATTATTATTATGATCATCCTTCGCTCTCTCACTTGCTTCGTCGCTGTCATCACTGCCACCTGTTCTTCCTCCGTGCAGCTGAGCGAGGAGACGAGGGCAAGAGGGGTCTCTAGGAACCTGTCTGTCTCGGAAGGAGGCGACCGGTCGGATCACTCCTCTCGCAGCGATGGCCGCTGCAGGTACAAAGAAAGCTGCAGGATGCTGCAGGAGTTGATTTATTCGCACAAAGAGGGGAATGTGTTGGAAGTCACAGTAGGAGACCGACCGGACGCGCCTTCCAATGACAGACAAAAAAAAAGAAGAAAAAAATTCATGCACTCAATTCCTTTTTTAAGGTAGTAGCGGCAGTAAACAGTTCTTTTCCTATTCCTTTCTCTTTGGTCGTAGAAACACGTCGAGTGTGTCAAATAGGAATGGTGGGGTGGGAGGTAGAGTGAGAGGGGGAGATAACTTCGCGATAGAATTGACGCACATTCCATTCGAGAACCGCGACCTTGGCTTATGAAAAGCGAGCGTCGTATCTGGTTCGGAAC
Source organism: Laupala kohalensis (assembly GCA_002313205.1). Classification (NCBI taxonomy): domain Eukaryota; kingdom Metazoa; phylum Arthropoda; class Insecta; order Orthoptera; family Trigonidiidae; genus Laupala; species Laupala kohalensis. The sequence continues at coordinate 428,917 of NNCF01130030.1, forward strand.
ATAATTTTGAATTAAAAAAAAAAAAAGAGGAAATATTTTGTAAATAACTATAAAGCTAAGTCGTCGTGTAATTTGATACCGTGGGAATAGAAAGAAACGTTGCTGTACCACTACGAGACGTTGTCACTATACCAGATGGCACTTGCCTGATTCTTGTCCAAGCGACACTTGGCTACGACGCGAGTGAGCCCAGCCAACGTGCAGTTGCATTGTGGCCAGTCGCATAGGGTGCCGCCTTGAGGCTGTCGGTGCGGGAGCGACGCCGCCAAGGGGTCTTTGGGGGCGGCCGCGGTCACCACTGCCATCACCGACAGCAACAGCAACAGCTGGAGCCTCCTTGATGTTGTTGTTCTTCTTCCAGCGACGTCGGCGGCGCCGGCCATGGTCGCGCCCGCCCGCCGGCGCCTGCCGCATCGCCGATCGCGCGCACACGCACACGCACTGACGCACTCGTTCGCACCCACCGCGCGCACACGCACCGACTCCTCCTCTTCTTCTTCAGGTGAAGAGAAGGCGAAGGGTTACCGCGAACGGCGACGACGCCCGACGAAGCCCCCGCCTCCCACTGCGACGCACCACATGACGCCGCTGCTACGTCTGCGGCGACGGCGAGCGGACGACTGACTCAGGACTGACTCACCCACTCACTGACTCGAGCGACGCGGCGACGGTGGCGGCTGCCAGCAGCAGCAGCAGCACGGACTGCCCCCGCCGCCGCCGCCGCCGCCGCCGCCGCCGCCGCCGCCGCCGCCGCCGTTCCAAAGAGCTCAAGGGGAAAGAGAGATGACGCGACGCGACGCGGCGCTCGAGGGCCAACGGATTGTTGGAGGCGGCTTCTCGCGGCGGCGCAGCCGAACATCACTCGCGCTGACTTTTCAAACACAGGTTCAACTACGTTGAGATTTGTAATCGCTTACCACAACCTTTTTAGAACATTGAAGTTTCTCTTTTATCTTAATCACATTTCATTAAGTTTCGGGCCCTTCTCACATTCTTTAGTTTTCGTCTGGGAGAGAACTCGATAATGACAGCCAACCCTTCCACCTCACCTTGCAACCCTTAAGTTTACTTCACTTGTTCTTCGTCTTCACCCTTTTGCTTGTGTGTTGTCAAAAGATGAAAATTATCCGACGTCAAAACTCTTCGTATGATGTCACTTCGAATGATTGAAGAGAGTATTGAAAGAATTACGAGCACTGATATCTACTCATATCCCGTTGCATCGCATGTGCCAATGAGGAGGATTGAAAGCTTTGAATCCAGAAGGAAATGAAGTCTTCTCGCTCAATTCCACGTTTTACTCGTCCTTTCTCTTCAATTTCATTCTGAAGTTAGCGATATTCATGTTAAGGGGATAGAAAGCTTTCTTTTTCGTAATAACTACTAAGCGATATTTGTCACTTACACGAATTTGTATCAAAATGAGGACGATAGTTTTCCTTTAGTTCATTTCCCTTTTCAATTTTCTATTTTTACTTCGATATTTCATTCATAAATTGTCATTTTATTCCTTTCGCTGTTAGAAATTTTGTCACGTATTGTGTTAACATGTAATATTATATTATCCTCTACTCTCGTGACTGGAGATTGTGGTAGTCTGATAAATCTAAGAATATCTCCGGGGCACAACTAGCTTCCCAAGATGATTCACCGTGTGCGCTTACGTCCTGGACGTCCTCCCATTCAGATGATGCGTTTCCAGGGAGATTCTTTAAATTATCATCAAGGCTGCGTGGTGGTAAAACTCCCAATGCGCCAAACAATGATATAGCGACCATTTCTCTCTTCACCCCCCACCCCACATTCGACTTTTATTTTTCAATTGTTTTTCGGCCTCCTTTGCAGTAACACATTATCATCATCATCTGAATACAATTCAATAATTAGATTTTTTAATATTTTGTTGTTGTTCAGTTTTCCTCGCCAGCTGAACTGAGTGTCGCTCACAAATTTTCATTGCATTATTTCCTGGGCTTTAAATACAATTTTCCAGAGGTCAAGAAATATAATATCAGTANACAAGTTTTCATTGCATTATTTCCTGGGCTTTAAATACAATTTTCCAGAGGTCAAGAAATATAATATCAGTAAATGATATATATTTTGCAACTACAAATCGAATAAAATAATTCGTCGATATCTCGAAAGAAAAGTTCTTCCCGATCTCTGGCCACATCCATACCCACACCCAAACTCATGTACCTAGTAAAGCGTTTATTTGCCACGGCGCCAGGCATCGACTATTAAAGAGTTTGAAAGGAACCTTCCGCACTCGTGTTCCGTTGGGTTGGGAATAGGACCTGAGCTACGTTTCATTTTCATCGAACATTAGCGATTGTAGTAAGAATTTATTACTGCGAAACGAGTAGTTGTTTTTTTAATAAATTATTACTTCATTATGCATTGGTTCATGTCGGTTAAAGTTTCTTTCATGTTCCGTTACCGGACACGAAAACCCACTTTTGCAGTAAAAATAAATTCTAGCGTTCGGGTTATATATTTGTTAACTGGGCCGACGCTTCATCGGCGAACGCCATCTTCCTCAGAACTACTCCGTCGTCTAACTCCTCCATCACCATTTACACAACCGCATCGACAAACAACAAACAGCTCCAACTACCACTCAACGTCAAAGATGGCGTTCGCTGTAGAAGCGTCTGCCTAAACACACGAATTATTTCGGTTTAAGGTGAAAATGTTTATTGAACCTCAATGAATATTGTTCGCTGCGTGTAGCTGGCTGTGTCGGCTGCTGCTGTGGGCTGACGAGAGAAGGGAGGTTCCGCTCGCTTCCTGTTCTTAAGCTGACTCGCTGCTTTTGCTTCCTTCCTTCCTTCCGTGTTGGAAGTGATCGTAGAGGGGCAGCGAGGGAGAATCTATTCCACTGGAGGTGTTCAAGGTAATCGATAGTGGCGAGCGGTACAATAATACTCCACTTCTCAGTTCAACGATAATGAATAATACTACAGTCGCATTTCTTCCTTAAATAATATCGGAATCATTAAAAGTTCACGTTCTTCTTTCAAAGTTAGCCTACTTAATGTTAAGTGCACCATTACAGCTAATCTATTGGTTGAGAGTAAATTCCAGGGTATTGTATTCCAAGTCCAGTATGCAGACGTATACGCAAAAAGAAAAGAAAAAACACATTGTCCTTCCATCCGAAAAAAATGGGAATGAACGTCTTATTGCCTAATTCATTCGATTTTCTAAATTTTCTTTGCACTTAATGTAATCGAAGCCCTACATATGCAAAGTTTAATTTCCGCTCTCAATTCAAGGCCGAATGCAATGAGCTGTGTGACGTACAGATGATTCGTCGCGGGAGTATAGCGATCGACGCGTCGACATCGTAACCAACGTCCCTCTTCTACTATGGATTTTTCATTAACTTTTTACAATTTTCCTATACTGAGATTCTGTTGCTTTTTACCAAAGATTTCGTGACATAACTCTATGATTAGCCGTCTTGGTAGAGAAGATTCCCTCTTTCTTGCTTTCTTGCTTTCAGTTGGAAGCAGATGGTGGTGGAGGCGGATATACACGTCGTAGTCAAGGGGGGGGGGAATTAATTCTGTTTGAAGATCCCTCTGGTTTTACAACTGAAAATTTATAAATCACTATTAAGAAAGAACTCCAAACTATGTGTCACTATTTAAGACAATCAGTAATTTTTTTCTTTTTCCATTTCCCATCACTTTCACTTTTCATATAAAATTATTCAAACATAATAATAAGAAGACTTTATTTCGTAATTTCATTGATTCACCGACTTTTCGAGATTTTGTTGATCTCTTCATCAGAGAGTGATTGAAAATACATTATGACAATGTACAGAAATGGTAGTTTTATATTTTACAATTTACATTTTATTATTCAATTACCTTATTAACATTAAATTATCAAAGCTTACAACATACCTGTACTGTAGATACATAATATCTTGTTTTAAAATTTCGTACAGTCAATTCCTGTCGCTCAATGTCCCACCCATGAGTACTCCTGTCCTTTGCTTATAATACTTATTATTAAATTTAGAATTGGCTGTGTTTAGTACGAACCTCAAAATTCTAATTACTTGTTCCACAGGAAACTTTCCTTCAATACTCTTTAAGGTTTTCTCTTATTGATTTTACAATTAACTCGTGGCGTATTGAAGGATACATATATTTAACATCAAGTGAAACCATTATGTGATCTTTAAAGGTATCTGTAAACTCAACATTGAAATTTACAAATTTTATAAATATTATCTTTAAATAAAATGCATCAACTCATCAAATACATAATCAACAATTAACAATATTATATAGTAAACAAATTTTTGGGGAGGCTATTGGCCCCCTTCCCACGGATCCGCCTCTGGAAGCAATCATCATCGTTCATATAACAATATGTTTGACACAATTTATTTCTTCATCATTATGTTGAAAAATATGAAAATTCGTAGTATATTGCAGCATTTTTTGCCTGGGAGTTGCGAAACATTTGGGGCGGCTTGCGAGTACCCTTGCATGACAAGGAAAAAGGTTTCAAATGAGATTATTCAGATAACATGGTTCTATTTTATGAATTGATTAGTTATTGAAAAGAATGCCACCTATTTGGAAATTCCTAGAACTCTACTTCAAATTTCGTTATTAAAAATAATAAAATTCGTGGATTCAATAACAGTTTAATTGTATCGAAACCATTTATTGTTAACATAATCCGATATGCCTTTGCGTTGGATCATTTTACAGAAAACGTCATCTAGTTATCGAAGTAAATAGTAATGTGAGACCCGTATTTGAAAAACATCTTTCGATTTTCATTTTAGAACCTATTTAAATTACAAACGCAAAATCCATTCATTAATATATTTATAAATTACGTCGTACCTCTCGGGAACGTGGAGCGGAGAGATCTTGCTTTAGATGCGAGTGAAATGTCTTGCAAAGGTCCGTAGTTAATTTTTATTCAAAATGTTTGTGTAATATAAATCTTGTTATTCAATCATAGATACACACATTACATGAACAATTCTTCGTAGAAATTTAATTTTCCATATAATTTATTAGGGAAATGGTGGGAGAGGGGTGCGGACTCCTTTTGCACCCCCTGCTACACTGCGGTGTAGTAGTCGACGTGATTCTCTGCATTCCGTATCTTGGCTATATGAATGTAAATAAGTAATAATATAATTTACAATGTTAAACCTAGGGAAGTAGAGTACTATGTAAGAGGAAATGTGACGAATGAATGAATGAATGAACGAATGAATGGACAGCCATTCTTTCGTCCGTCGCCGCGGTTAATTGAACACGATTGGAGGAACGAGAGCAAAGATGCGAAGATGCAAAGGATGCTTGCCAAAGACGATATGTTGTTTTGGCGCGGAGAATGTTAAATGGAAGAAAAAGAAACCAGGATGATTTGTATTTGTGAAACAGTAATTGAAGCTGCTGTTTCCATTCTACTACTTCTCATTTCCTGTGTATTTACTCACAATTAATTTGTTTGCTTTCTGAATCAGAACAGAGACCTCAAACATTCTAGTGGACGTAAAATCTCGTCTTCATAATTTGTTCTTTGTAAATACGCATCTACTCCAACAATTCCTTTTTATTAACAGGAGTGTCGCTTAACGAGAGCTGAATATAACATTTTTGTATTCACGTTGAGCAAATAACTTAAGCGAAATAGTAGAAACCGAATGGTTTTCGTATCCAAGAACAAACAATAAGAGTTTTAGAATGTCTATTCTCGGCTATCCGGTGGGCGGCCGACACGTGAAGATGACCGAACGGAATAGACAGTGTTCTGTTGTGAAATATTTTCTATCAACAGTATTTTAACGTCATTCAAACCCGATAATCTTTCTCGCTCTAATTTATTAACTTACTTTCACAATCTACATGATAAATGTTAATCCAACAATAGTTCTCTGACAATAGTTCCATCCTTTTCCTATTTTTTTTTGTTTCTTTTTATCGCGTTTGATTTAAATCTGATTGTCAGAAGAAATCCAATATTTTAAAGTGCCCTTAATTTCGTTCTGGGATACCTTTTTTATTACGTTTACTTGAGCAAAAGACAATTTTATTCACCCGAAGAGTATAGCAGATGCTACTTTCCCGTATCTGCTTCTTGTGAGCAAGTTTCATATTAAGCATTGAACAATGTAAACAGAACGTGAGAACAATTTTTTAAAGTGTAGTATTTGTAAGAGGGAAATGTAGCTTAGTGCTATTGAAGCTTATGTACATGGAGCGATAAGAGGTAGGAGTTATTGTTAGGAGGCGGCTGGACCGGTTAGTTGCGTTTACCAACAACTTGGCCAACGTAGAGATGTTTCTATGAGTAGTTAGTAATAGTAAGAGTTTGTGATACTCGGAGTAGGATAGAAGAAGGAGGGGGGGAGGGGTTCGCTCTTCGGTAGTCACTGCTCTAGGAACTGGGACATTCGTGTGAAAAGCTACGAGTTCCTTTTTTCTCGATGACTTGGTGATGAGGTACAATGCTACCATCTGAGCCACGGAGAGTTGTGAATAAGTATATGAGAAGGTACAATGGAGCATCACGTGCACCTTTCTATGAATATTATTTATAGTAGAAGGGCTCTAATGACCTCGATGTTGACGAGCCCTAAAGCCCCACTATATATATATATATATATATATATATATATATATATATATATATATATATATATATATATATATATATATATATATGT
>NNCF01130030.1:435650-455298 GCA_002313205.1 Laupala kohalensis
TATATATATATTAGCAGAAGTCATAGCTGTCTCAAGTTATCACGATGCATCCTGTTCAAATGGCTTCTTTTCTTTTGATGTAATATTGAAATGCCGTAATCTCGGAGAGGAAAAGGTGAAATATGAAAGTTGGAAAAAAATCAGCGTCACATCTTTTAATGCTTCCAAAAGTATTTTGATACTTCATTTCTGTTCTTTGTTTGCGCTGACGCCGCAAAGAAGCCATAATTTGTTTGGAATTGAAAATGTTCATGAAAATACCTCGACGTCGCTTAATTTGCGATCCACAGAGTAGTTTTTGTCGTAAGTTTCAGGAAACGGAAGGAGTTTATGGAGACCTGCTTGTGTCCACACTGGATCTCTTCGATAAACTGAGTATATTATGCGAATACACTTGCGATGACAATAAACTTGCGATGAAATTAAATAAATAATTAAAGACTTACGACCTTTTATGGAATTTGAATAATATTTATATTTTCTGTGTGTAAAGAGCTCGCAACGTTTCTACTGCAATCAACGAACATTTTAATGAGATTCTTTGACTGATACAAGAAGCGCCGATCACGAGAGAGTCGAAATGTTCCTACGAATATCCGCATCAGGGGGAATATGCGATTTCTCTCTCTTCCTCTATGTTCGTTCTATCAGTGGATACATCCGATTTCCCTGCAACATGGAGAGTATGCGAATGAAGGAATATATCCCCATCCTGGCCCGGGTTTTTCTCCGCTTTTCCTTCGGGTAGAGATGGATTTCTTATACAGGTTCTCTATGCTTTGTCTAGGGGCAAAGTGTTTATTGTAACAGTAAATCGTGAATTTAGTGTTTTTTTTCAACTCTTATGATTTTTAAACACTATTAGAAGAATCCTTAAAATCCGTATTTTCTTTCATCGCTTTGATGGCGCGTAAAAGGAGGTTTTTTTCCCGAAGTGTTCAATTGACGCTCATCCGACTCAACTTTTGTATATTTCCTCCCGAAAGTATTTCTAGCAGAAGAAAAACCCGGCATGGCCCGGCATTTGACAAGGAACTTAAAACAATCATTACTGTATATGCAATTCACAAATAACACCCACATACAAAAATATATATTTTTTGTGTTGTTAAACACACACACACACACAAATTTATATCAATATTCAGAGAATTTTTTTTTCCTGAGAATTGACATATTTTACGCCGCAAAGAGCATTGAACCACCTGTCAATCCGTCTCTGGATTTCAGTTTCAGCTCATTTTGTACGAAGTTACCCAGAATTCTATATTCATATGTTACTTTCCGTATTTCTCTACTTTTGTGATATTGAATTTTCACTTTTTTTTTATTTCAAAAATTCGACAAAAATACTCAGTTTTCAGTATTGTATGCGAATATACCCGTAATCACGAATTAGTAGCCTACTTTAATTGTTTTGCTGCCCTTGTAGTAATTCATCGTTTGCATTGTAATTGCAATAACCCTTAAGAAGTTTCCTTTTTGAAATTTCAAATGATTCACTTTTATCACGATATAAATGATCTCGTTCGGTGCCTCTTTTCCTTATCGTTTTTCGAGGAATCGCGTTCTCAGTTGCGTGTGGATGTAAAGCACTCTGCGACGCGTGCCATCAACTTCCCTCTTCTCTACATAAAGCTATAAAGAGCGTCTGACTCAGTTGCTCATGTCATACATTGAGGCGTCCTCACTAGTTGGCCCAGCCAAGTATCTCGTTTCCAAAATATGCTATGAACAACAACAGATTTAAAACGGCTCGTTTGTTAACTGTACCTGCCAAGGCTTGGCAAGGGCAAAGACAATTCTGCTTAGACCCCAAAATGCAGTAATTTCATTTGGTCGAGTAATACGCGGTCTTTTGACCCATGAATGGTCTTTGGATCAGCCGACAGCGAGTGACGAGCGGTAGCTTGTTCGCCCCTACCATATCGCTGAGCAGCAGAGCGTGGGTGGAAACCCTACTCGACCGATGTAGACGAGGTTTGCAAATGTCGATTCGGTACCGTAAGTTCCCCGCCATCTCTTCTTCCCAACTCCCTCAGTGAAATCGCGGTTACGTGGTAGGATAGACTTCATGGCGTGAATCGTGAAATAAAATAGATCAAACTTGGACATTTTGCTGTGAACAGGATCTTCTTTTGAGCTACGATCTTAAGGGATGAGGGTATTTTAGATGTTTTCTCATACTGTTTTGTTGATGAGAGAAGGACTCTTGTGGGTTTGCCGTGTCGACGTAGAGTTGCTCATCGCCCCATTGTTTCTTGTCTGTTCGCAGCTGCCATTCGAACGAACGCCTCTTCCTCAGGGACCTGGTGCAGTGTGCGCCCGGGACGAGCGGAGGCCGCTTGGCGCGGTGGCTGCAGCCAGACTCCTACGTGGAGCCCGGTCGCTGCGACGTGCTCTACAGCAGAGACGACATGCGCTGTGGTTGGCCGGCCATCGTCACTGTGCTCACCAAGGACCAATACGGGGACGTGGTACACGTGCCTTCGCTCAAGGTGCGTGCTGCTGTTGCTGATTCCCTGAAAAAGCGTCGATCAGCTTTCGATGCCAAAGACTATTTACTCGACGTCTCCTTTTCGTGAACTAAATGAATTACTAATATTAATATTCATGAGTAGATTTGCTGTTCATTCTGCTCGAATAGCACGCTAAGTGGGCTTGGTATTCCGTCTAGACATTGAGGAGGAAAGAACGACGTGTCTGGATGTCACCACTGGGATTTGAATCCCTTCAGCTCCTAAGCATCCGTTGAGCCACGCTTCTCCCAACAACCTAAGTAGTTCTCTGTTTATCTCTCTTAACGACCGTCTTTTTTCCGGTTTGTATGTTTGCATGCGGAAGGACATTTATTTGGGACGGAGGCTTCCGAACTCAGGAGAAAAAATTTTTGTAAAAAAATAATTTATATTTTTACGTATACCCTTATATTTGTATTTGGGCAGTAAAAATACCATCGAAGAGAAGTATTAATTCCCTGAAAATTGCATAATTTTACACCAAGTTTACCAGACCCTCTGATGCTCTGTTAATATCAGCCACCCTCACCTCTCACATTGTGGCATCAACATGTCTTCCTCTCTCAGCGATTTCATCTCAGCCCTCCTGGAATATCTCCTTAGTTCTGCTACGAGCGATTTGTCACGAATACCATCGTATTTGAAAACTTCCTGTTTTTACTTCAATTTCATTCCCGTAATAATAATATTCACAGATATTGAATAGTCTTTATTTAAATGTAAACATGTAATTTCATCGATAGTAAGTATTATTTTGTATTGTCTTTTATAATCAAGTTTATTGTAGTTATTCGAAGTACTGATTATTTTTCTGGTAAATTTCTATTTCCAGGGCGATCTTTGAATCTGACTTTCGACCGAAGTTATTTTCCATGTACTTTACGGAAGAAGATAACTTCTGCACAAAGATTGAAAGTGAAAGTTAATGATATTTTCCTCATGGATATTTCTAGATGACTATTTCGGAGTTTCGTGTCATGTGTTTTTCTTACAGAAATCGTCACAATGAGGGAAGCAGGAAGAAGAAGTACAAACTGCTGCCCCACTGTGATGCCCGTTCGTATCTCGTTGCGTACAACCGTGATTCGGAGTAGAAATATTGTCCAAGTATTTCTAAAATTGACTGTTTCGTGTTTAAGACCGATACACTGTGTTTTTCCAGTATGAGTAAAGATATTAATCTTATATTCGTGTGTTAAAAATACTCTCACAATAGAACTTCGTTAATCCGGACTCATCACGGATCGACTGTGATCTGAATTATTCAGAATATAGGATAGGAGGGATAATGTACGCTATGATTTCGGGATGTCTCTTAGACTATTAACCCGCGCTTTTACGATATTGGCTAATGTAAAATCAGTTTTGAATTTTTGTGGGATGAGTGACCCAAACTAAGGTCCAGGGAGTTGTCGCTTGGTAATAAAATTTTCAGAAGAATCAAGTGCCATTATCCAAAATCCTCTAGAAATAGAAACCCATAACAACAACAAAAATGTATCTTCCAAAATATTTTTTAAAAAAATCTTCTTTAATATTTATGTGACGTTACATTATACATCGGTGAGCGTTTCCTACGCCCGTTTCGCATTTCGTCAGTCTTGAATATATGTTAATAAGTAATGTATTTCCGAATCACAAATCGAATAAAATTATTTGTTGTTATCTCCTTGCACACATGCTCATCGCCCCGAGGACTTCTACGGAAAGGTTTTTTGTGAAATTGCATCGCAGAAGAAGTACTCAAAATGTTCCGCAAACGAAACTTTTACAGTCGTATTCGTGACGAACCTAATCTGAACCACGTGACATTTTCATATATCAGATTATTTTTCGAAACCAGAAAACAGTTCTATTACGTTTATTGAGATTACCTGGGTTGAAAATTATGGACCTAACTCTTTCGGCAATTTGGTGACTCGTCAATTTTCTTATTCGTAAAATACAATTGTTTGTATTTTTTTAAAGGTGTATACACTGTAATAAGACGTCAATTATTTTAGTTTTGGTTCCATGGCGTTTTTGTGAGCGCATAACTGCGAAACACGTCATCCTTGGAATGTTTCTCCAGTCGTTACTTGTGTAGATCATTGTTTTTGTATGGAAATATTTTGAAATGCGGTCTCCTCTAAATTATTTCAGTTGGCGCATCAACTAATCTCGTGTTGGGTCCATTCGTTTCGTCAGTTTGTAAACACCGGGCTTTTTGTTTTCCTCGTTTCGAAGGCGAGAGAAGAGAGAGTGTTTGAAAGGCGCCGGCGGAGTGCGACCGTCTCTTTGACCTCGACGCCCTCACGGGAACGATGACGTTTCTTGATGCCTCTATATTGTGGAGCAGGGTTTTCCAAACTTTTAGTGGAACCATTTAAGTCTTGGGCATCAATGGAATCTGGATGAATACACTTGTAATATAACATTTTAAAACTGTAGTACACTCGAGCAAGAGACAAGAACCTTCTTCAAACCACAATTTTTTTTCAAACTGTAGCTCTGATTTGGTTTATTGAATAAGTAAAGTGACTCTCATATAGTGGTCACTCAAATATGCATTTTGGTTTTTAGTTAACTTCTACAAAGAAGACGTTCACAATTACAGGTATGAAAGGGCGACAAAACCTTCGATTTTGACGTAATTATCTTCTAAAATGTTTTAATAAGGTTACAACAGATGAAGGCTTCCATGAAAACATCCGCTTAGAGATCAATTTCCATTTGCAATGCTGATTGGTCATCTTCAATGTCCTAACATAAGCCGAATTGTATTTTGCAAACACTTCGAGTGTGTTTTTTCTTTTCTGCGAGAGCATTTACCTACCAGCGTCTAGATATTTATGTCTATAACTGTACACTAACTGTCGCCTCTAACCTCAATATAGAAATTCTTTGCATAGTTTCTCTATGAGGTCCGCAGCGGCAGAATGATTTTGTGCATTCGTTATTTTTGGCTCTTTCTCGTTCTATTTTGCTTTTGAGTCAAATCAATGTCGATCGTTGTAGCTAGGTGGATTGGGTACACGACCGCATGTATACCGCATGTCCAGAGGCGGATCTAGACCGTAATCAATGGTTTTAGAACACAAATATTTTATAAATATTACTTTTAAACAAAATGCATCAAATAAATAATTAACAATCTGGTATTATTGATAACAATAACAGTTATTTATTTAAATTATTAATATGGTATTATTCATAACGATAACAATTATAATTAATATCAATTATTAATATGGTAATACTTTTACAAAGTATGCCATTTATCATCTTCAATTTTATCTGTTAAAAGTTCAGGTCCAGTGGGGGGGGGGTGGTTCTGTAACACTGCGTCACTGCGTAAGTCCCAATGTATTAGACAACTTTTGGAGCCCAGATTTTGAAGGAAAAAGTGTAATTGATGTATTACTAAAACATTATAGACATTAAATTATTCCACATCAAGTTCATTTCGTGGTGTTTTCGGCTGCGTTACTTCTTCTTCTTCTTCCCGCCTCTAGTCGCATTTAGATGTAGAACTGACTCGTTGGGTTTTTTTTAACATTGTGTAAGTAATGATTTATTCTCACGTACTTAGAAATTGTGTCAATCGTTATTATCCCTTTTCGCATTTTCTTCTTATGCTGCAGTGTTCTTCGCTTTGACGTTGCGGGATTTTGGTGTCGCAGCGTATTATCCGTATTTGACAAAATATTTGACGTATTCACAAACGTGTCATCCTTACGTGGTCCGAACACGCAAATAACTCCATAATGCCATGTATGTGTTCTTACACGGATGTATTTTATATAATTCGAGAAATATTTATACTGTTTCGCTTTTCTAACTCATATAAATGTTCTAGAAATTAAAGAAATTGTAGAATAAGCGAAGTGAAAATATAGGTTAAAGAAGCAGAATATGAAGAAATCTCGATCACGCGCTTTGCTCTACTGAGGAAACACGGTAAACCAAGCGTGGACGAAGGTTCACGCAAATATTTGCCTTATTTGAGTCCTTTGATGTGCGATGAAATGGCGACGAGAGGACGGATACGGCTATTCGCGTACTTGCGTATTTGCCAGAATAGTGCAAATACATCGAATACAGACGAATAGTTCATGTACACTTGGCGGTGTTGGCAAATACACAAATGCGCAACGCCAAGTGAAGTGCCCTCTGCCAGAGCATTACGTTTCTTCGAGAGAAGCAGCAGCAGCAGCAGCCGGAGCCAGAGGCAGACGTCTCTCTATGGCTCCTTCGTTTGCTGACACGGAATTTCAACGCCTAATCCTCTACAAGTGATGCATTGTAATATCTGTGTGTGTGTGTGTTGTGTTGGATCACTGCAAATCACTCCTAAAGAATACAATCTCTGCGTTAGTTGTTGTTATTTGAAGGCTAAAGAGTTAATCGCTTCTCTTGTTCTCATTTCTTTCAGTGCAATTATCAAAATTTCAATTTGCGCGCCGAGTGTTTCTTGTGTGATCGTCTTCTCGAGGACATTTTGTTTAAATGTTTTATTTAAAGGTTTTTCAACAAACAAACTCTCGTGGATACTTAAAAAAACCGAGTTTAACCCAAAAGGATATTTGGATTTGGATTTCCTGTACGACACGTAGCAACACTTGTTATTCATTTATTTTTCATAGTCTCCCTGCTCACAACATCCTCTTTATACGGGGATTCCCCGCCATTAATCACGCGCAAAAGTGATTTGTTGGTTCAATATATTTATTAATAAATTTATTGTCAAAAAACAGTTACAAACTGCCATGTATGACCACGTGGAGGACAATAAACTAATTTACTCTCCGGAAGCAAGCAAGGGACGTATTCCATCAATTCCGATCAAGGGCAATTCCTAAGGCAGAGGCGGATTCAAATTTTTTTTTTTTTGCATAAGTTCCTAGATAAGATAAAAAGTTAGCTACGAGTTATAATACTAATAGAATATCAATATGTTTGTAATTTAACACAAAAAAAAATTTTACATGTACAAATTATTATCAAACTATAGATTATTCTGAGTATAGTGTTTAAGAATTGAAATAACACTAAATTCACGATTTATTGTTACAATAAACACGCCCCTAGACAAAGCCTAGAGAACCTGTATAATGAATCCGCCTCTACCCGAAGGAAGAACTGAGAAAAACCCGGGCCAGGATGGGTTCGGTTGACGCATTTGTCTTCTCGGGTATTAAGAAGTCTACTAGTACGGCGACTAATACAAAATAAACTTTGCAACGTCAACAACCAGGTGAAAANTAGTGGATAGCACACCTGCGGCCAGAGCAGGCAGTCCCGGGTTTTCACCTGGTTGTTGACGTTGCAAAGTTTATTTTGTATTAGTCGCCGTAAATTAGTTTATTGTCCTCAATGTGGTCATACGCAGTTTGTGACAGCTCCTTTGACCGTAAATTATTTTTTTATGTATTGTCAGCCTAACTGGCTTGATGTCGGTACAGAATCTGTACTCAGTGTAGCCAACGCTTTTACTTCGCCATCGTCCATAAGAGTAATGATAAGGGTACCTCGCGTTCTGTTGGTAAGACATTCGAACTTGAATCCATTGCCAACATCGGCCATAAATTCAATCCACATGCTCTTGTGGCGCTGTTCTGTACTTTCTACATCGAGCGTGTGGAACAAGTATTACCTTTGTTTGTTGTGTTATTAATTTGTATTTCTTTACAGCAAATTGTCGCTTTTGTGAATACTATTAACATTTATTTGGATCTGTTAACTTAAATTCTCTGTGACTACGCTTTTCCTGAAATTGTCCTACCACGCTTTCCTCGATATTTTTGCGAGTGAGTTTCAAGGATTCGTTTCGTAGAGGTTGGCAATTTGTGTAAGGAAGCCATATTGAATAATTTTAGGCAAAGTATCGTGATTTGAGTATAAGTGGTTCACTCTTTCACACTGGCTTCTTTGCATTAAGAATGTGTGTGTGTGTGTGTATGAATGAGAAGAGGGCTGCGTCTGGAGCGTGTGAGCGCTGAGGGACGCCCACTGCGCTCCGCTCTGCTCTGCTCTGCTCTGAGAACGTCCCTTTGCGAACGACGCGTTGCCCACGCGTGCAAAACACATTGCTGCGATACTCGGAAGCGTCAGCCACCGGTCCGACTGCTCTGGACGACGTCTGTTTAGTGTCAGGCGCAGGACTCGAACCGGTGTTCTGCATACACACACTAATGGCTCAACATAGTATTACATACATCTATGATTTTTCTATGACCTTTGATCATATCTTTTATCATATTTTTGATCTTAGAAACCGTGACCGTGTTACGTAGAAAAAGACTCCGTTCAGAATACATAGCTTGTCGTTTGTTTTGACAACTGAATGATATTGATTCTCTTTCGTATCAGAGTCTCGTTCACACGTGGAACATCAAATAATGAACATTTAATTTCTAGACAGTATTTTTCTAGAAGCAATTATAATACATCTTGTCCTGATTTCATACAACTACATACACTTTAAATTTGCACTGGTCTCACGAAAACTTACAAAGATTGCTGTGTAATTTATGGTTGATAGATATAGTGCTTGTAACCAGTGGCGGACCATTGGACGTGGACTCAAGATAAAGAGGCATCCTTTGTCACTTGAAACAAGTAATACATTTTGTATCTATTTAATATTCTTAATGGTTGAGTATCTATTTGATTTAAAATATAATATAATATAAATAAAATTTGTTGTAAAACCATGATTTTCAAACAGGATTGCTCCCCAGTCCGCCCCTGACTACGGTTTAGATCCGCCTCTGATTGTAACGGGTGATTGAGATGTTTAGAATGTGGTTGATTAAGATATCATCGGTAAGTAATGAAACGCAGACATTCAGAGGCCTTATGTAATTGAATATCTGAAACTGATGGTTTCCAAGGGAGGATTGAAAGATACCGAACTCCCACAATAATTCTATTTCTGAAAAAAATATTCATTTATATCACTCATAATACACGTTCAGAGCGCTCAGGTTTAAATGTACAATCAATTTAATCAACATACTAAATCAATCAATGAATTTACATAATAATTATCTGAGGAAATTGAAATGTCAGAGTCAATTGACTTTTTCTCCTCGATGCAGAACAGAAACCGCTTATGCGATATGTTTTCTGTGTCAATGCGAGGAAATGTTAACAATTAATGATTTATTGTCGGAAGTGGGTTGAAGATATGACGTCGACTGTACCACGATCCAAGTCCCTCGACAAAAATAAAAAACAATTCATCTAAGATGGGTATGCTAATCCATATTCATATCCATCTTAAGTAATATGTCAAATTAAAAAAAAAAAATGTTTAAGAGACAAAACATGAAGATTCGTTGCCGACCGAGAATAGTCATCTCTTCACTCTGTGCATCGAATTCACAAAATCACGAAAACTTCCTTGTTGCAGTGTATGTGTGTGTTTTCTTTTTTAAAAGTTACTTAATTCATAATTTTGCATGAACAGTGATGTACCGCAGAATCCCGTTCACGCGGAATATTGAAACAAAATAAAAGTTTTTCATGCTACTCTCATTGAAGGAGTGATTTACACCTCTGTCTTGTCGTATTCAATGGCGCTAAAGCTGCTTCTTATTGGCAGCATTATTTTCCATTCAGATACTAAGAAATATGATTGAAAGCTATGAAGATACAATTTAATTTTTTTTTCTTCTATAGCTCCTTCTATATTTCAGTGTGTCGCCCTTGCGATGCTAATTTTTGCGAGCTTCCTATCTAAAATCTGTTAAGAATGTGAGTTAGCTGATTTTGTTATTTTTTTAAATGATGGACCGAATGTTTAAATCTTTTCATTTGTTTTTGAAAGAGGTAAGTTTTTAGTTTGTAAATCCTTTTGTACCCTTAGGTTCTTTCGTTTAATATTTAGAACTCCATCTTAAATAAAGCGTAAGAAAGACGCCGAACGTAATAGAAGATACATCTGAAAAATGTTGTGAAGGGACGTCGGTGTGTGGACAGAGCTGCGTTGTTCGCTCGCGGCGTCGTGAACGCAACGCGTTCCTCCCGTGGGAATAGAATGATGGAGACGTTAACGCTTTCTCTCAAGTCGTGCGAATGGAATTATTAGCATTTGGCAAGAGTTATAACGCGAGACACGTGCTCGCTGATAGAGGAGAATGTGAATGCGAAAAATATTTCTAGAGTTATTTTCGGGAAATGTGGACGTGTTTGATGAGAAACGGGAGTCCAGATGTCTACTTTGTCTTTAAAATCGGTCTCTTCCCCACGCAGTGTATCTTCCTTTCCGTGTTGTCTTTGAACCTCGTATGAATTCAGTGCAGCTTTCTTAGATTTTAGTGATCGTGTGAAGGATTGTGTTCTTTATCTCCGAAACGAACACTCCACCCGCGACAAGTACAAAAATCAGTTGGGAATCTTGCAAGTGGCATCGAGCAAAGAGTAGTAAAAGAAAGCTGTGCAACAACCCTAATACTAGTGGAGAGAAAGTTAACGACTCTTTATAGTTGCGTAGTACATCTACACAGAATGGACTTTTTCTTTTGTGTGTGTGTAGGTGGAGGTGAAGGCTGTGCCGATCGACGAGAAGGAGGCTGACGGAGGAGGAGGAGGAGGTCCTTCGTCTTCCGGAATCGGGGGTCCCTCCGCCGCCGCCGTCGCCTCCTCGTCCTCCTCCTCCTCCGCCACTACCACCGCTGGAGGCAGCGGCGGTAGCACTAGCAACGGCAACAGCAATGGAGGAGGCGGCGGCTGTAGCGCCAACAACCGCAAACTGCGACGCATCTCCCAACCCGACGCCCTCACCTTCGGAGGACACGCGCACCCCTCGCTCGAACATCCGTACGAGGTGAGAGAGAGAGAGAGAGAGACAGTGATACAGAGATGAAAAGGGGGGGGGAAATAGAATCCTTAAGATGTTATGTGCGTCAGAGCGATATCCCCCCAAACAATATCCCCCCATTCTTATATCCAGTGGCGATGAATTTTCATACCCTTACGGCGCAAAATTTTCTATCATTTTGCTTTAAATTACTATGTGCTCATACGGAGAAACATTCGCGGGCTCATGGTTTTTTTTTGTTCTGGCAAAAGTACTTAGGGCTTAACATTCCTTACGCGGCATGTACAAGTATATTTCACCAAAAACTATGGAAAATACTGTTCTAAGGGAAATGGCAGCCGCATCACGTTGCTGAAGACGATGCGACCCTTGTCAAAGAAGGAGTCAAACGGCAGAGTCTAAATTAATTATCTTGTTTTAAAATAGCAAAATAATTGTTCTCATCCAATATAAGAAAATCAGTAGAATGAATTATTAATTAATAAGAACTATCTTGGCGAATATTTGACGACATGACTTCAGTGAACGCAATGCACATAATGCCTTAATAGAGTCGTCTTGTACTTTATCACGCCGTTGCTGTAGTGCTTTAAAGAAACTCGTGACAATTTCAAAACCATTTTCTTGCATTGCTTGTGTTGGGTCTTATCATTCATATACGTTTAGTTTTGTGTGTTCTCAACCTCGGCACAGTTGTTTTTTATTCAGACCGTGAAGACTCTTTTGCGTAGGGGCGGCATCTATTGAAACAATCTATCTCGAATTTAGTGTTATTTTAATATTTATAAGATTTATAAACAATACTTTCCGATAATCTATAGTTTAAATAATTCGTACTTTTGAAAGAACTTTTTTGTGTTTATAACTCGTAAGGAAGTATTGTTATTCTTTTATTGTCTCGAGAGGAGTAAAAAGTGAAGCGGAAACGTTCCGAATCACCCCACCCTCCGTCTCTGCCCTTAGGAATTGCCCTCGATCGGAATCGATGGAATACGTCCCTTTGCTTTCGCTTCCGGAGAGTAAATTAGTTTATTGTCCTCCACGTGGTCACATGACGCAGTTTGTAACTTTTGCTTTTTTGACAATAGATTTTATTTATTTAATACAAAGAGTGTTCGCATCGTTGGAGCTCGTAATTTCTCATAACAGCTGCGTTGGCGAAGGGGAGAGAAATTGAGGGAGACACAAGACGCGAACGTGTGACCGATTGACCCCACAGATCACTCGCTAGACCACCACGAGAAACTACGCGGTGCTCCTGTTATTAAAGACTATGCAAAAAAGTGGCCATTATCCAGCAATTAATATGAGTTGTGCTATTTATTTTGTTCGGGAACAGAGTATTCTACGTACTGCCACACGGTTAATTCTTACTTGGTGACTTGCTTTTTACAATAAATATTAATCGGGCGAATTTTCGTCATTGAGAGATATTGAAACTTGAGAAAGACCTGCAGTGAAATATTTTATTCGTCGAATAAAAACATTTAATATTCTCACGTATTGGCAACGTGGGCGCATTAGCCCCGAATGGAAGTGTGATCGTATGTGGTGACTTTAGGTGACTGTGAAAGAGCGGATGTGTTACTACGCCATCACCGTCATGAAGGCGTACGAGAACTACTCTTTCGAGGAGCTTCGCTTCACGGCGCCCGCTGTGAAACGCGCCTCCGAGAAGATGCTGGTGCGTCCCAACGGAGACGGCACCTACTCCGCCACCTGGACGCCGGGCAGCGTGGGTTGGTACTCGGTGCTGGTGCGTGTCGACGGATACGACATGGACGAGGTAATTCACGAATCTTTTTCTCTTCAGACTCTCTTCATTGTTTACAAAGTGAGTGGAAAATGGCCCCCGACGTAACCGATTATTATTTCCAAGCCACGCTGTACAACTTGGCAACTCAGGGAACAGCTGAGTAAGCGCTCCTATGAGGATCACTGACGGCTGTACAAGCGTCGACTAGACGAGTGGATTCCAAGTAACTCCGGACCGCTGCAGTGTTGCCAAGGACATGTCACTTGGCTGTGGTTTGGCAGATTTTCATCCATTACGAAATGTATTTCAACTTGTTTTGCGTTACTCGCAAATTTATGTTGAAAGTCGTGTTTTCTTTTACGATCTTTGCTGGACGTCCTTTTTATGTACTCCCGATACTTTGTTGCATCCCACGAGCAATCTCTGTACTTGATATTACGACCGTGTGAGGTATCTTGCTCTGGTCATCGTTCTTGGGATTCATTTTGTCTCACACATAAACTTTGATGAATTCCAAGAAAATAAAATTGGAAATCGTATAAAAAATGAATATATTTTATGTAAAAGATAATTATTCACTTGTTTTTGTGGGAAAACGAATTTTTTAAAAAGTTTTTCAACATCCATTCCGTACTGTCACTGTTCCCGGTTGAAATGATAAAATTTTGCGTACATGTAGCCCCATAGATTTGTTTACTGGGTGGAGTAACCTGGTATTTTTGCAATATAAACATCATCATTGTACCGTTTAGTTGTAGATAATACTGTCGGAGTTTCCACGACATAGCTTGCGTCCGGATTTAAATTTTTTGCGTAAATAATCGTTCTCGAACTCCCTTGGATTTTTTTTTTCATTTACTACTAAACTAGAGGTAACAAATTATAAAGACAATATATACAATAAGCAAAGAGACCCCCTGCGCCCATGCAAGAAGCATATAGCAGAGAGACAACACAATGACAAGCACTAAACACAGAGACAGAGACATACATAAGGTACCTCCATCTACTAAAGATTTTGAACCAAATAACATACAAAGAATAACCTACAAAAACTCAACTACTTTTATTTATCACCATTTGCCCCCCCCCCCCGCTCCCAGCGGCAAAGCCGCCAGGAACGGGGGGGGTTACCGTCCCCGCCACGAGGAGGCAGGTGATTCCTACTATTTAACAAAACCACCACCAACGCCAAACTTATATCTAAACATTTTATGAAACAACATGAAAATAATAAAGAAAACAATATAATTTTAGTCTCTACCAAACTAAGACACAGGACATGATGTCAAATATTTACACATTACTACATTGAACAAAAACTGACAAAGTACTCTTACATCAACTACTGTATATAATGAATAATACAAGAACAATAATAACAATAAAGGATACTAACTAACAAGTTAAACAAATTTATGAGGTCATAACAAAATGCCATTACAAAGATGTAACTAGTCTTAATTTAATTTCTCCCAGATTTCTATTGAAAATGTTGATCGCATTCAAATTCGGATGAAAATCGAAAGAAGGAAGTTAAACATAGCGGAGCGCGCTCGTAAGTGCAAGAAAGAGAATAGTTGTTTGGGGTCGCAGGTGTACAAAGTGGAAGTGAAGGAGCCTCCGCAGGGCGTGGCTCCTCCGGCGCAGAGCGTGGTGCGTCGGGCGCCTCATCAGCCGTCGCGGCTGAGGAAGTTCGTAGCCAAGAACAGCGCGGGGCTGCGCGTGCGCGCGCACCCTTCGCTGCAGAGCGAGCAGATCGGAGTGGTGCACGTCAACGGGACGGTCGCCTTCGTGGACGAGGTAAGCATGCTTAGATTATTGCATATCGTTTATTATTTATATTGATTGAAAATACTTCTTTGCCATTTACACGGGGGTCAAAACGTACAACTAAAAATATACATGGTGAGACTAGTACTCGAAACAACCCTAATTATTGAAGAGTAATAATTAACTTGTGGAATTATACCAGTGTCATGTATATGAATTGTTATGGTTTTCTACATAACTTGTGATCACATTAATGTTTGGATCCAATATGTGAAGCGCATTTAGAAGGTAGCGTTTTTAATGCTCTTTTCTATTTTATCAAGGAAAACAAAGAATATGCAGTACTTTTTTCACTACTGAAATGTCCATGTGTTGCCCCAGGTTTTCTTTTTATCGTGCGCATGTGTTCCCCTCGTTTGGGATTGTTTTCCGGGGGAAATGATGTAATTGATGCACTCATTGATGTGATGCGAATTTTTTTTCCCATTCTGTTTCATATACTTCGCCCTGAGCCGTTTCCGCAATCCTTTTTCTTCAGAGGAATCTTTCGGAACACTGAGTTCCTTGTATGAAAACTTTCTTCAATCCTGAGTATGTGTCATAATACTTTACTTTGAACAGTTTAAAAATCAGTGGGATTTATGAAATCATCTTAGTTTTTTTTAAATTACAACAAGATCTTCTAGCATATCATCTCTGGAAGGTGATTGGGTTGCGATGCTGTGTTCTGAGGACCAGATTGGTTCTTGAGACTTGTGATAAATCCTTCAGATCCACAATGACGACGGCGTGTGGCTGCGTCTCAGTCTGGACACCATCCACCAATACTGCAACGGCGGCTACAGCGAGGCGTGGTGTCTGCAATACAACCAGCACTTGGGGAAGACGCTGCTGCTCCCTGTGGAGGAACCCAAGACCATCTTGGACCAAGTGATCAAGGAGACCATCTTGCGCAAACTGCCAGACGCACAGCTGCCCAAAGACGGGTGAGTGAGTGTAGTATATTGGTATTCACAGCTTAGCCCCACGGAATCTCTCCAATAATATAGTTTAAGGTCTGGGTGGAAATGGTGTACAGCTGTGGAAGGAGACGACCGGGTGGTGTAGTGGTTAACACCCCTGCGTTCAAAGCAGCAGAATCCGGGGTTCGATTCCCGACTCGTCGCCATTTTCACCTGAAACCGAAAGTTCATCACTTGACATCTTCTCGACGTGTAGGGTACACGGAAGAACTAATTTATTGTGTTTTCGGAAAGAAGGTGGAACCCCTTAAGGGTAAATTATTTTTGTTGATAGTCACCTTTTTCAAAATGGGTCTTTAGGGCTTTAGGTCAACGTCTAGGTCATTAGAGCCCTTGCGAGTGAACTGCCGAAATATAAAAGGTCGGTAGTTGTTAAATTACAGCAACTGCATTAAGTTTAGATATGTATGTGTGATAGAAGAAACTGTAAATTACTTAAATAGACTCTTTTGGGTATTTTATCGCTTTTTTTACTGTAGAGCTACTTCGTGTGTATTGAGATGTTTTTGAACTGTGTTCGTGTATGTACTTGGTGTCGCCTGAACCGTGCGTGCAGACGTTCCCGTGCTTCCGCCGCCGCGTTGGGACCCGGTGAATACACCGTGGTGAAGTGCGGCGCTTCGGGTCACAACGTGCGATCCAGACCCAACCTGAAGGCGCCGCCTGTGGGGATGTTGGTGCTGGGGAACCAAGTTACCGTCACCGACCACGTGAGTCCATGAGACGATCCTATTTTTTGAGTCGGTGACCTGTCGCCGTGTGTGTGTGTGTATGTATGTATCGTACGTACATCCTTTCGCAGATGGTGACGGCAGAAGGCACGTGGGTGCAGCTCAACAGAGACACGATGCGCAAGTTCTGCTTCAACACCGAAGGCGACGCCGCGTGGTCCTTGGCCCTCAGTCGCTCCGACGTGGTGTACTTGCGACGCGACGGCATGGACGCCACAGGTACAGGACTACGCACACTGGCCGATCTACTAGACCGCAATCTAAAAATTACGGTTGTACGACGAAGTTTTATAAATATTACCTTTAAATAAAATGCATCGAGTAAATAATTAACAATTGGTATTATTAATAACAATAACTATTATTTATTAAAGTTTTTAACATGGTATTATTAATTTTTAAAATCTGGTATTAATTGTGAAAATAACAATTATATTATTAATAAGAATAACAATTATCAATCTGGTAGCACTTTTATAAAGTATGCCATTTATCAACTTCAGTTTTATCAGTTAAGAGTTCCCCGTAGATCCCCCACTGACTGACTACGCAGATGAAGGTGAGAACACGCCGCCTCGGAGGGAAACGAGTAGAGTAGTCGCCGCCTCTCGTCCTCTTCTCTCACTCGAACAAACTCTCGGTCCCTCGCTCGCTTCTGCAAAAATTGCCTTTTCCTGTGTTTCGAACGCGTCCGTCCCTCCAACAATAAATATGTATCCCACCGAGAAGAAGAAGAAGAATAGATCATTTCAGTAGTTTCCGAAGAATGTTTTTTTCAAAGCTCCCGTGAAAGTAGATACGATTAATTCTGCATGCAATGGATGCCGTAAAATTTTACAGTTTATGTCAAGTTCATAAAATATTGAAACAAGGGGAGTTAATTAAGAATTAGATAATGAGCGCGGATTACGAAGGAAACGTGATTTAAATGATATTTATTTTTGGGGAATAGAAAAGCCTTTGGTGATGGATTAGGCAAAGCAAACTGAGGTGTGGAGCGAACGATGTGTTCTTGTGTGGAAACGTTTATGAGTCTGTTCTCCAACGATGCGCCGACGCCGTCACGCGCTCTCTCGCAATTGCTCAAGACGGAAACTTTCGTGAAATGCTTCGTCCACCCAAGAGAATTTACATTGCTTTTATTACTACGTCCATATGTACAAACGTGGCGAGATACTGATTAAAGGTTGGCGAATTTACTAAATATCCCAAATGTATTAAAATACGAAACATGTCGACGCGTGTAAGAAGAAAGTGTTTGGCGAGAGAATTAAATTAAGAAAAGAAGGCTGTCGTTGAAGGATGATTTGTAAAATTGTTATTAAAAGAAACTGCGACTGATGAAGAAACGAACGCCGTAACACTAGAAATTAGAAAATCATCGTACGCACCTCGAAATGTGTCGATTAGAAGACGTGTTACGCTCTCTTTCTTTTATCCCACGATGTCTTCTTAACGGTGGCAGGAAACTGAATGCTGTCTCTGACCGAAGTTGAATTTTTTTTATAAATTGTAACTACAAAAATTCCAATGGAGTCAAATTGTTGATCTTCTTTGATGGCTAATGTCGAGGTAGATTCTATCAGTCGACAACTTTTTGAGTAATAGTCAGTTTCTTAAAAGTTCTTTTGCCACGTTTATATATATATATACTGTCTCTTATACACATCTAGATGTGTATAAGAGACAGGATTTGAATATTATTTATTGTACGTCCAGAACATTTGTGTACAAGGAATAATATTTCGTGCTACAATTTTTGTAGTGTTTTGTATTCAGTTTCATTATACCGTTGTTGTTTTTGGAAGGAAAAAACAAAAGAATGAAAGTAGTAGTTTAAAGCATAATCNTCCCGAGAGCGCAAAATCTCGTCACTGCGAGGGACGCGGAAGAGAAAGAGTTCTTCGTTCCGTCGTCGTTTCCACGACCCTCAATGGAATTTCATTTTATTTTATCATTTGATCTCTTCTCCAGAAGTCGTTCTGCTGATTCGTTCTTAGGTCAGGTTCAGAATTCGTCTAAAACGCTTCTTGAGACGAAGTGGACACGACGACGACTACAGAGCGACTGCACTGTTTCGGTAGAACACTTTGAAGATGTTTTTAATCTTTGTTAAATGCACAACACAAGAAGAACTATTCAACTTGATGATGATTGATTTTTTTTTATTAAATGGAAGTAATTTAACACTCCTATTTTTAATAGTGTTTTTAAATATTGTAGGTAAACCTTCGTAGATAGACATATGCTGTCGAGAACTGTTTTATAGAACTCTTAAGAGACGAACAATATCGAAGCCACGCATAGTTGCTGTCACCTAATGTCTCTAACCGTTTACGCAAAGGGCGTAAGCGAATATACCTCTCTTTCATTCTCGTTTTCATCGACATTTGTGGTCAAAATCATTTTCTATCTTTCTTTTCACACATTTTTTAATAAAAGTTAGCCCCTGTTCATCCGGGACATCTAAAATATCTCCTCGCCTAGTTTCATCACGATCCGTTCAGTGGCGGAGTCGTCATTCACTAAGAAACAGACAGACAGACAGACACGCTTTACTTAGGGATTAGCCTCGCAAAGTCAAAATTCTATTAATAGACAATAGTTTTTTTTCTCGTGTGTGCAGAGTCTGGAGAAGCGCGCGCGTGTTCGTCCGAGGGATCTCCGTTCAGCTCCGGAGGCGCCGCACGCCGTGGCTTCCATTTCGGCCTGTCTCCGACGCCCTTCGGCGCTGGCGCCTTGGGTCCTTTCGGCGGCGCTGTGCCTTCGCTTGCCCCCGACGCCGACGCCGCCGCCGCCGTCTCCTCCTCCTCCGTCTCTGCCCCCGGCCCTCTGCCACAACCCTTCTCTTTCGGCGCCCCTCCTCCGCTCCCCACTGTCCCCGCCTCCGCCTCCCCTGCACCCTCCTCCGCCGCGTCGGCCGCCTCCGCCACCAACCCTTTCGTCTTCGGCTCCCCCACCCCCACGCCCACCCCCGCTCCAATCGCACCCACACAGTTCCCCGCCCCCGCTCCGCATCTGGGCGTCGCCTCCGTCAACGC
>NNCF01130030.1:455349-466103 GCA_002313205.1 Laupala kohalensis
GCCTTTCTCTGGGCGAGCGTCGGACGGGGGCGGCACCGGGGGCGGGAAGTTCGCGGCGCTGCAGAAGTGGCTGAAAGGAGAAGAAGGTCGCTTGGAGCCTCCGACACAACGCAGGAGTTCCCCTGCCAGGTGAACCACTCTTCCAATTCTCTTCTATTGATTGCAATTCCATGTAGGAATGTGTTGTTGAATGGTGTTGTCGCGTGGGGCAGGTCCGTCTCCGCCGACGCGTCTTCGCGCGACGTGCTTCCCCCCGAGTTGGCGGGGGTGTCGGTGAAGGAGCTGGTGAAGGCGATCGGGGAGAGTCGCGCCAACGGCAACGGAGTCACCCCTCCAGGCACGCCCCCTCGCAGGGCGTCCAGAAGCTCCAGCCCTCGACTCAGTCGCAGCTCCAGCCCCGTCGCGGTGCCAGGTGAGAAACAAACCCTCTACTCCTATTGACACATCCGTGTTGGTAGCCCGCCATCTAACCGTAGCCCCCACCTCCTACCTCCTATCGCCCCATACATAAGCTGGACTATTGCGTGCTACATTTCCCATTTACGAATATGGCGACGACTAAAAACTCAGCTCGAAATACACCTCGAACCGACAGTGTATCCTTTGACTTAAATTCTTTCTTCTAATCCTACGCTGTAGTATAAATAAGCGTAAATTTAACAGAGATGGAAACTCATCAAAGTTCAAGATTTAACTCTTATTTAAAGAGGACAACTTCAAGTTATGAAAGGATAATTAGATGAGATACCACCTCGGTAACAGAACATCGTGGAAATGTAATTCAAATTTTGTTTTGTTTGTCTACTTTGGACGAACATTGAGACGTAAGACTTAAGTGGTTGATTTTATAGAACTTTATACTAGAGAATAGGATTTCAGAAAATTGCAGTTGAAGGAGATTGGATACAAAAGTTTATCTGCCTTAGCTTCAAACAGTCAGAACGTCTGACTACCCAATTTCTGACAGTTTTTCTAGCTTTGGTGAAGTCTTTACCATCATACCAATATTCTTAGTTTAGAATTCATGCAAATAAAAAAGTTTGGTATATTTTAGATTTGCTCTTAACTTAAATTCACTTCTAAACTAAACATTACTTAATTTACCAGGATATTAAAATATATGCGGAAATACTGAACTTACCACAAAATATTAAAACGTGGATGGTAAATCACAATAGCAAATAATATTTATCAGGAACTAATTACCTAGTCATATTATTCCAGTCTTCCAACAAAATATTCCCCCTATTTTCTACCTGGAGTAGCAGCCATTATCTGAATGTCAGCTTCATTGTTTCATAACTAAAAATAAATTACTAAAAATCACAGAAATGGGTTTAAATTAACTCAATTAACACAATTATCACAATGTATTGATTTCGACAATTTCATCTTGAAGCCATACTTCACCTTAAAATGATCTAATTGTAATATTGATTGATGACGGAATGTATTACATCTTATGGACACAACACTTATTTTTTTAAAAAAACAGCAACTGATGACAAATGTGTGAGAAGTTTGGTTTACTTTGTAAAAAATTTTCATGCTGTTATTTATATCAAATAATGTTACTGGACAAATGAAATAAATTACTTAATATTTATTTAAAAAAATTATTCTGTTTGTCTGTTAAAGGTCGTGAGTCTCGAATTGTTGATTTAATTCGATTATATAATGGACTTTAATTGTTGTAGAATGTCACTGGACGTTTTAAAAAGGTATTTTTCTGAGGTGCGATGCGTGTGAACGACGCAAACAATTGTACTTTGGTCGCTGTACTCTTTTGTGTATTGTATCGATATTCTGAGGATTCAACTGAGTTTCGTAATATTGTTAATTTCATAGTATTAAGTGATGTACACAAATCAAACCATTTTTTCTGTTGTCTAATTCATAATAAAACTTAAAAAAAATACTGCTACAATAAAAGTAAATAGACCAAGTTATACTCCACACTGACTTGACTGACTTGGAAAAAAAAATCTTTGCTCTCTAATATTCCATTCGCAAATATCACTAAATCAACCAACACATTGAATTCATACCAGATAATAGTAATAATATTATCTTCCACGAACGTCAGCAATTTAAATAATCTAGATAAGCAATTTTGTCGACGCCTTCACGTGTAGTATTGCGTGCAGTATTCCATTAGCGTCCATCTTAAAAGTGAAGGAAAATGAAAGGAAGATGCAAACATGAAGGACACGTTTCGCGACGCTAAAAGGAAGTATAGTCCTCTGAAATAAAACTAACCAACAATCAAGTGATGCTGCCTTAATGTGAAGTGACTTTAGTAGTGAAGTGGCTTAGTGGAGAAAAACCGTTTTCTTCGTCTCTACTTATTAAAATACGTGGCCGTAGCTCTAAAAGTGCTCTCTCTCTCTCTCTCTCTCTCTCATGTCGAAGGAAAAGTTTTATTCTTTTCTTCGCTGCGATTGTCGATATTGTTTGTAGTATTCGTGGTAGGAAGTTGTTGTTGTTGTTGTTGTTGTTGTTGTTGTGGAGGGGGAGGATGGAGGGAGGGTGGGAGTTGTGCCGATTGTCGGGGATTCCCCTGGCTGATTTGTGTTTTGCTGCTGCGCCGCCGCCAGCGCTGCCGGCGAGGCACGGTGTCCTCCTGGGGCCGCCACCTCCGCGCCCGCCGCCAGCCCTCGCCACGGCCGCCGCCTCCGCCGCCCCTGCCGCCCCCACCCCAGGTAGTAGAGTCATAGAAACAAACAAAAGAAAAGCGCGTCCCGCCCCCGCCCCTTACCCTCGCACGCTGTTGCTGCCACACGCTGCTGTTACTGTTCCCTTTACGACACGGAACGAAACACTTGCATTTGATCATTACACGCAGAAGAATGCAGAACGGCTTCATTGCCCGCGTCCTCCCCATGTCACTGAATGCATCTCGAGCGCATCCGAAGACGTTGAGGTAATAGAGTTTGGCTGGCTGATTTGTTGTGTGTTGGGAAAGTGACCCAAAATGTGTCCTTCCCAATTCCTTGTTCCCAATCATTTTCTGAAGAGGAGGAGTGGATCTAAGGGCTTGAACCTCGCCTCATCGTAAAATAAATAAATCATCGAGTTATGAGGTCATTGTAGTGTTTCGCAGTCGAAGCGACGAAAGGAGATGGCAATAAAAGCACGTTTTTAAGTGCCACCTCCGTACTTACGTCTCACCTGTTTGTTTCGAGATTTTCCATCGAAAATGTTAAAATAATATAAATTGAAATAAAAAATGTTAATTGTTTTTTGCTTAGCAAATATTTTGTTGGATTGTGAAAATATTCTATCTATTCTTGGACGTTGACTTGTGGAAAAGTGGGTGATGATGTCGTTTATGTTCTTCGGAAATTGATTTTCTCTCCAAATGTGCTGTTCGTTGAATTACCAGCGTTACACTTCTTGTGTTATTGGGACGTGACCTGATACCCAGAGACATTTCATGCGGAGGATTAGATTCGGGGCTCAACTAAAGCGGAGCGATGTAAAATGGTGAATGGCTTTCGTATCTCCGTGACGTGTTTCTGCTCGTAGAGAAGAACGTGATGCCCCTTTCAGACGCAGCAACTGCTTTAGAGGATGTGCTGCTGCACTATTCAAGTCTCTATTTTCCTCACTCAGAATTCGGCGATTTGGTGTCGTGATGTGATTTTATATGGATAGTATTCATTATTATTCCGCCGAGTATTCAAAGTACACGTTATGTGCGACTTAGCTACAAGTTGATCGTTTCATAGCAACTCAGACACTCACCCGCCGTTCTCTACGATTTTTATCAAATATTTCGAAATTTTGACGTTTGTGGTTCGCAAATGCTTTTTTTTTTTTACGTTTCATATTTTGGGGGAGGACTAGCAATTTTCTTGTTCCAAAAAAATTCCCGGTATTAATTATTTTATTAAAAGTTATCCTTCACGAATCACTGGAGACTAAGGTGTGTGAATGGGAAAACCCGTGTCGATGTTTCTCACGTGGTGCTGCGCGTACCGCACGGCGGTTCGACACTATCGATAGCTTTCTATAAGTATCGATACTGGCAACTAAAAGAGTTCATATCAAGATTTTTTATTGTCAGGAGTAAATTGCTTAAATTTTTTAATCCTTAGCCTCTGGCCTTAGGGTCCTTGATCGGAACTGATGGGATGGTCCCTTGCTTGCTTCCGGAGAATAAATTAGTTTATTGTTCTGTACGTGGTCAAACGCGCTTTTTTGACAATACAGTTTGGAATAAACAACAGTCGGGTCTAGGATAGGCAGCCTAGATACTCCCAGGAGTTTTCTTGCAGTGGCGGAGAGTCGTGTCCNTAGAAACTCTGTTTATTTTAGGGTTTTGGCATCGCGCCTCAATTCCGCAAAAGCGAAAAGTCTGGTCGGGGTAACTTGGGGATTTATATTCGAATCTTGTTCAGGTCACAGTGAATTGTTTTAGGGTCCTGGATCGAATGAAAAGAGACTATCCCAGCAGAAGGCGTCTTGGTGTAGCCTTGTACTCTCGCTCTGCTGCGCTGGTGGTTAATATCTTATAGTCCTATAAGATGAGAAACGCGAGCGGTGGAAATGTTATGTGAAATTTCTCATTATATCCCAAAATACCATTGGATATCGCTACCTGGCTCCTCTTCCCTTCTTTTGAATGTACTGAAAAAAAATAATAACCTTGCGAATACGTGCCACTGCACAAGTGGATTGTATGAGTGATTTAACAATGCAAAT
Organism: Laupala kohalensis; assembly: GCA_002313205.1. NCBI lineage: Eukaryota > Metazoa > Arthropoda > Insecta > Orthoptera > Trigonidiidae > Laupala > Laupala kohalensis. Next base: position 460,057 of record NNCF01130030.1, read on the forward strand.
TCCAACTATGAAAAATTACGTATTCAGAGGCTTCAAACATCGCTGGCGGTTTTCTGTTTTCAAGGACTCTAGTGTCAGTCTGAGCACAAATCTTACTTTTTCTTTCCCTATCCGCCCCCCCTACCTCCACAAGCCTCACAGCTCCCTGCTGTATATAGCTTATTATTCTTATGTAGCTCCTGCGATGGTGAATGTGCCGTGGCTTGCTCTTGGACGAGTAGTAGCACCAACAATGTAAATATTCCGCATACTAACTCTCTGGTAACTTTTTTTAATCGATTTTGTTGTATGTGTTGGACTCTTAATATTTTTAAAATAATCTAGTTTTGATTTTGTTTGTCGACTCGAGTTACAAATCGGTTTTGCATGATGTGTGATGTTCTTGAATTTTTTTTTTTTTTTTTTTCTTTAGCTATTCGAGAAATGTGGTTTTGTGTCGATATTTGCGACTAGCATTTTGGTCCTGTGATCCGCAGTCGCTTGAGCCGTTGCTATGACAATGAAAAATATGTTGCAGAGTTATGAGTGATACCTCATGAGACTCTGGATGGGGTGGAAGTCGTATACGCGTTAGGATGCTTGCAAACATATATCCAACTTATGAGTGTATTTAAAAAAGGAACTTTGTGTTATATTCACTATTAACGACTATTATTTGTTGTACACTAAAGAAAATGCGGAATATATAGATAGGTAGTCATTATATCATTAATTAGGGATAAATTATTGTCAGAAGTTTATGATTAACTTATTTACTGTAACTGTTCACATTTCTTGTTTATTTAGTCATAAAATATCTCAATGCGTATTTACGAGCTACAAAGTACGATAGGTCTGTACTCTATGTGAACGGTTAAAGACGATTGCAATAATTTCGCTTTGTGATTGGTTGGAGGGTTGGAAGAACTTTCGGATGGGGGTGAGGGGGGGGGGTCCTCAATGTGTTTCTCAGTTTGTCCACGTGTGCATGTGTATTTCTAACACTGGAGTGATGTAAAATTCGCGCATTCAAATATTACCGTAGAGGTGGTGGTATTACGTCTTCACTAATGGGTCGAATTTATTCAAATTGTCATTGTTAATGTATTTATGGGGTTTATGTATTTATGAGCGATCATTGATCAATCATTATGTAGCTGTTGGAAATTGTCTGGAGCGATTATATGGAGATCACTTCTATTGCGTGTCTATCCTTAAATACTACACGAAGATGATTTTTGAGTAATAAATTATACGTCTGATGTCGCAATGGATATTATCTTCGGCTGCAAAACCTAACCTATTTTTTTCTTTATTATCATATTTTTTTAAAGAATGTGTTTTGTTCGTATTTGTTTTATAAGAAACTGTGGGATTATTTGTCGTTTTGTCGGTTTGATTTGTACATTTCATTTTATGACATCTTATGAAAAATAATATCACTTTTTTCTCATTGTGAAGTCGTATTGACTTCAAAATGTCGAAGCATGTAATGTAAAAAGGCATGTGTGTTACTCCATATTTGATTTGCCAATACGTTTGAGATTATATGAGTTTGTGTTGAAATTATTATAAGAACTGGTGAATGTACAATAAGTAAGTATTATTCTTTTATACTTTCTTTTGATATTTACTTTTGTATTTCACACTTCGCACAATTTCCTATGTGGGAATTAAAAATATGTTTCGTTTTTTATGACCATATTATCTTCAGTTAACTTGCACATCGTATGTTTTTATTCTCGATTTTTTAAAATAATGAATGTGTGTCTAAAGAGACTGTTAATTTGGGGCGTGGTTGTCACATTCAAGTCTAACTTCAATCAGTCACTGCGCGACAACCGAAATTAAGTGATTGGTCAGGTGACAGGAAAAAGCGACGAGATTAGCGGATTAATTTATTAGGACGCGTCTATTCAGCTTCGATCCTAATAAAATACGAATTTCTTGTTCGAAAAAAAAAACACTCGAATATTTCTTTTCAAACTTGTGTTTCCAGAAAAGTATTTGTGGTTTAAGTAATATAATAGCGTGAGTGCGTATCTTTTACTTGAATAAATTGGGGAGATGGTCATTTATAACAATGATTCTGTTTTCTGTAGATAACAATAACATCGCTGCAGCTAAATGAATATCTGGTGCGGAATGCCAATTTTTAAACTTTCCTATGTTGCTCAATTTTCGAGAGAAAAGTTGTTAATATAAGTAGCTAACAGTACTGTTAAGTGTCTGTCTAATAAGGAGTTCTGCTGCGCATGCGCATCTCCCGAGTTCATTTCACTACAGAACAATACGTGTATATGTGTAACGGTGAAATGCTTCTGGTGCAGCGCGCGTCAGCGATGGAGGAGGAGTGTTCGGCGGCGACTCCTCGTCGCTGCAGCATCACCATCCTCAGCACCAACAGCAGCGCCGGGGCTCCACGCAGAGCGACACCAGCGCCTTGGTGTCTTCGCTGACGCGCGACCTCTCGCAGTCGCCTTCCGGTGCCACCGCCAGCACCTCGGCGGCGACGCGCGAACTCAACTCCCCCAACTCCGCGTCGTGCTCTTCCCTCCTCGCCAGCCCCAACAACAGCGCACCGGGAACACCACGCAAGCACGAGCAGGTACACCGTCTACGGAACGGAAGAGAGGTGAACCAGGCGGCGCACCTCACCGAAAGTTATCGCATATCGGTTGTGTACATTCATTCTGACCCGGGTTTTTCTCCGGTTTTCCTTCGGGTAGAGGCGGATTTCTTATACAGGTTCTCTAGGTTTTGTCTAGGGGCAAAGTGTTTATTGTAACAATAAATCGTGAATTTAGTGTTTTCTTTTTCCAACTCTTATGATGTTTTAAACACTATACTCAGAATAATCTATAGTTCGATAATAACTTGTACATGTAAATTTACAAACATATTTGCGTTAAATTACAAACATATTGACATTATATATGTATTATAACTCGCAGCTAACTTTTTATCTTATCTAGGAACTTTTGCTAAAATTTTTGAATCCGCCTCTGCCTTAGGGCCCTTGATCGGAATTGATGGAATACGTCCCTTGCTTGCTTCCGGAGAGTAAATTAGTTTATTGTCCTCCACGTGGTCATACGCAGTTTGTAAGTGCTTTTTCTACAATAAATTTATTATTATTATTATTATTATTATTATCTTCTCCACGGAAGAAATGTATCTTTATTTAGACTTTATATTTGGTACGCAGGTTTATCATTTACTTTGGGTAGTAAAGATGTATGTTGTTACAGAAGCGTAAATTGCCGTAAAACTAAATCATTTACATCGATATCCTCAGACCGTCTCAAGATCCATCTGAAAGAGAAGAAGAAGAAATCCTCGAGACGCCATTGATATTTATCCAACTCGAGTCTTGTTTGAATTTTCTTCTTTCAAAGTCGATGCTAATCCAATATCCCCGAAGTAGTAATATGCGATTTGAAATTTAGCAGAGCTTATGTAATCCCAAACGTAAAACCGACTAAGGTTTAGAAGAAAACCGGTTAATTTTTTTGCTCATTTCGTTCCTTTCCTTGTGATTCTCACGTGAGTATCTAACGTCGCAGGACCCTCTGGCAAGCAGCCCTCGCGCCGTCACCCAGGCGTGCACCCAGACGTCTCCGGAGAACACGTCGTCTTCGCCGGCCGTCGCCGCTGCCTCCGCCGCTCCGCCCCCCGGCTACGCCTCCACCCCCGCCGCCGGGGGGCCGTTGACGAGCGCGTCGCCGCCGGTGCGCGGGCACTTCAGCATCGGAACCGGAGGCGCCCGCGGAGACGACGGAGGCGGCGTGAGGCTGTCACCCAAATCCACGCGCAAGGACCATCACCACCACCACCATCACCACCACCACCATCGCGGGGCGGCGACCAACGCGGCGAAAGCGCGTTCGACCAAGAGAGTGATGTCGCCCGCGGGCGGCGGAGGCGCCAACGGAGCAGGGGCGATGCCCACTCGCCCCGGACTGCCCTTGTCCAAGGAACCAGTCAAGGTACCGTTCACTCAAGAATGGAGGAAATGAAGGAGGCTGCCACATGCCCTTTCTTGTCCTTGTAGTTAAAATTAAAAGGTTAAACTCAACTTAAATTCATCTGAATGCATAGAATTGAAACATACTATACTTATAAGAATCCCTACGAACATTTGCTAGAGTGCTTTAGATGGAAAATAGTTCGGACTGTGAGTTTTAAGTGATCGAAGATCTTTGTAAATTTCCTAAACGCTAGATTTCGTATCGAAGCCGATGGATGAGAAAGGAATGGTGGCTTGTGTCGACAGGAAGCCGTGAGTCCGTCTGTGGCGGAGGCGTTGCGCGCCATCTTCGCCGCCTTCCTGTGGCACGAGGGGGTGGTGCACGACGCCATGGCGTGCGCCTCCTTCCTCAAGTTCCACCCCAGTCTCCCGAAGCAAGGCGCCCTCGTCGTCACGCGCCAACACGCGACGGGGCAACCGGGCGAACGTCGGCGCAACCAACTCACCAAGGAGCAGAAGGTGAGAACTATATCGTCTCTATGATGTAGAAATTCTCTTGATTCGCGTGAAACGTTTCAATGACGTTGCCACCTCATTAATGGGTTTTATTTTTTTTATTCGTGCTTTTATTTGACTCTGGGACCCGACTGAGGCGCTCCCTCGGGGGTTTCCGAGTCCAAATTATTATCTCGCTGCACTACTGAGCTTGTTCCTATGGATACGGCTTGTTCTCAACCTAATTCATCGTTTCGTCCTTGCGGGATAACGAAAGTCATGTTTTCATTCCCTTCACTACGAGTCTTAAGCGAGGGTTGAAAATGGCCGAGTATCGTCTTCCTTTCTCGAAGCTTATGTTGATCCAATTTGAGGGAAGGGTTAGTTGTTCATGTGTGTGACGAGTTTAAAAAAATCAATTAATCAATTAGTAATCCTTGAGTAAATTTAACTTTTTCTTAAAAATTTAAATGTCTTATTTGTGATCGGAGCGTGGAGCCACCCTCACCCGATACGTGTTGCAGGCGCGTCAGCGGCACTCTGTGGAAGTGAGTACGGCAGGCACGTACCTGCACATCCAGCCCAGCACGTTGGAGACACTGACGCGCTCGGCCGCCAACGCCAACGCGAATCGCAGTCGCAAGAAACAACAACAACAGCAACAACCGAACGGAACGACTGCCCCTGCAGCCGCCAACGCAGCAGCAGCTGCTGCTCCTGCAGCCAACGCAGCTGCGATGCCAGTCAATGGAGAAGCAGCAGTCAGCGTGAGCGTCGCCTCCATCGTTGCCCCTACTGCTTCCACTGTCACTGCTGCCAACGGAACGGCCAAGTTACAGGTGAGTTGCTTTGCGAAGGATTCGCTTTTGCCGTATTTGAATGAAGAAATCCAGGCAGTGACATACGGTTGATTGTGACGGGATAAGAAGGATGGACTTTCCCCCCCTCTTGGTGTGTGTTTTGACTCGCGTTTCTTTCTGTATTTTAATGTTTTAATATGTCGGTTTTCTTAGGTTTTTTTAAATACAAAAGTTCTCTGAAAGTTACGAATAAAATTAGAATATTCCAAAAGCTGAGGAAATTGAAGAGAGGAATGCATCTTTTATTCTTATTACCTGGATTATTATTATGTGACATTTTCCGTTTGTTTCAAATGAATCTCTGTCATTAGTCGTTTGAGTACGAATATAAAACAGAGAAGAAGAGGAAGAAGTAATTTCGTGCCTTTGGACGAGAGAGTAGACGTGGTGGTTGTTGCAGGCGCTGCCCGAAGCCACTGGCTTCCACACGGTGGCTGTTCTGCCTCCAGCGCTCAGGGCCCTCGTCTGTCTGTGGGAGGAGCTCAGCGCCAGCTGCCTGCAGGCCATCGAACGCCAGGTGAGTCGTCTACTTTGGCTTCATTGATTAAGAAATAGGAAAAGACTTCATTATCGTGTCTAGAACTTTTTTTATTTGCTACGTTATGACCGCTAGAAAGATATCAAACCACGATGAAGAATGCAGCATAGTGTGCCGCCTGGTTGACGTATCTCCCGTATGAAGATGTGTCTCACCTCTTCCGGGGTTTCGGTCTGGGTAGAAATTGTGTACAGCTGTGGAAGGC
>NNCF01130031.1:2840-88123 GCA_002313205.1 Laupala kohalensis
TAATAAGGTTCGGACTTCAGATGTGAATTAACAACGTATATTCTGATAATAGTACAAACATTTATAATAATTACACAATTCAAGTAATCCCCACATAAATCACAAGAACAAATGTAAAAACCCTTTTTCATACAAATTGCGTCATGTAGTTTCTAGCTCACAAATAATGTATCGTGCAATTACATTAATTAATACCCTAAAAATTACTACAATAAAATGCTAGGTTCAAAAACTAAGCACGAAATGAGCTCTTATTAGTTCTTTATCTTGAGGTTCTATCAAAAGTTCATCAATTTGCTTGATTTTTAATCTTCGTTCTTCTCGGAATGTTTCAAAATGAGTTACAGTTAATTCGGAAAAAATAACTATTCCAATGCAATTTTCTCTTTATTCAAAGATACTCATTTAGCATCGAATTACAACAATTTAAATTACGTTCCCTAGCTCTCGAAACACACTGGAACAATGTTCGCCTCCCAGAGACGTAATACTCACAAAACAGCGAATTATTCTTCGTAAATCGTGGCACGATCTTACCAGTTCGAGAATACCTCTCGTATTCGACAGGCTGCCCCAGCTGTGCTGCTGATGACCGTGAATCGGCGGCGTACTACCAGGCTTCCACACCACGTGGTCCCGTCTGCTCTGCTCTCCCCTCGAAAACGGCGTCGAAATGTTCGAATCGAACTAATGCTTTTCGAAAATAGGTTGTAGCTTCACTTGGAGCTTTTCCAAACGATACTATGATTCTTTACGTTCGTATTACTTCGGCCGTCCTTCCTCTATTCTCGAGTACTATAAAACAATATCATGAAAATGATATTCGCCGAAATTTGATCTTCGTTCTTACGGCAATTATACAACTTCGTTAATCAACTTTGATTAAGAAATGCTTAACTGGTTCAACTTCCCTCTTGACTATTAAATGCCACGTGCGACGAAATTCCACTCCTCACGCTGCTATCCTACGTGATTCTACCATCCACACGTCTGCAATTACGTAAAGCGAACCGTCTCTTCCAATCTACCACGAACAATTGAGAGTGAATCTTGTTTCCGGCTTTCCACCTGCACACTAGCCCCCACTCCTTTCTTATGCCTCGTTTATTTCGCCAATCTGATCGCTTCCTTATTATTCACTTCACTGGCTCAGCCAGATGCTTTCATGATTTCTAGTTCCTCTCGTATTTCACTCAAAAAATATTCCGTCGCTTCGTATCACGCTCAGAATACACCCCTCTCGGCGCTACATTCAAATGGACGTTCTACGCATTTTTGTATAACTCGGCCATTACATCCCCTATAAAATTCTAATAAATACCAAATGATTNATATTCTACGTGGTATCAGTTTATTGTCAATGAACATACCTAGATATTTAAATGTCTTCTTCATCTTCACTCGCTTTTGATCCAACTTTATTTGAATATTTTAGAAGTTAATCTCTCGTAAACCGAAGTGTCAATTCTGTCATCAATGAGTAATCTAGCCACCTCACAGTGATACTTCCTATCCCAACCTTCTCAATCATTGTCCTGCATGCAATTGCAGACACTTATTATTTACGTTCTATCTATCACGTGTCTTCTATGTGTGTTAATATATTCGCACACAGACTTATTATAACACAGACGAATACTCGCCACACAGTAGCAAAGACATCGGAAATATCTCATTGTTACTTATAAATTCCAGGCCTTTTATTACAAAAGTTGTTTGCTTCAAGCCGTTTCATTACAATTTTACTGCTGTCATTTACTAACAAAAATGAGTTTGACATAAAAAATCTTCAAAATATTCCAATTGGCGAGGAAAATAATTTAAGTAGTTTATACAAAGAAAGCAAAATAGAAACCATTAGGTTCTCTTGAATAGCGAAACGTAAAGGACTTGACTCTTGAATGCAATGCCAAGTCAATCCAAAAGTGAAACCACGGAACCCAACCCTATTGAGAGGTTTGCTGGAGAGGCGCGACGAACCCCGCGGCGTCGCATCGCTTCGCCCTACGGACGGGCGGGTGACGACAGCCGAGGACGAAGCAATAGAGGTGGGCGAGGGAGGGGTAGGGTGCCGCTGTCCTGCGCCTGACAGCATTTAAATTAAAGTCGTGCGTGGGTGGACGGACGCGTAGGCGGGGTCGGGGCGCCACCTGGCAGCCGCAGGGGCTAGAGGGAAGGGAGGAGTTCGCCACAGCGGACAGTGGATGGGTGACGAAAGTAGAGGAGGGAGGATGATGCTTGAAACGACATATGAAGCGACAGTCGCACAGGCAAAGCGTATCTGATGGAGGTGGGGATACACGATGCTTTCTTCCATTAATTTGACGCATTGATCTATAATTTCTACGTCTAGCGAAAATAATAAATGTTCAAACCGTCTCTTACCATATCTAAAATGCTTCAAATAAATTTTAATTCTATTTTTTTCAGGTTTTTTCAAAATGAGAAAAACATCAGAGAGACAGTCTTTCAAGGAGGATTGTAATACCTTCATGATTATTTTTTTTGTTTCTCATAACGAAATATTCGGAATGAAAACGAACAAAAGTAATTTACCAAAATCAATCTTTTTCATTCATTTTGTAGTAATGAGGAATTGATTGTTCAACATACAAAACCGATACATCATTCAAAACCACGAAAACCATCATTCAAATGCACAAATTGTACTTCATGGTTTCTTTCGACATTAATATAAATCAAGAAGTTCTTTTGCATTATTGTTTCAAATATTTCATGCGTTAATCTTTTCTTTGCCGGGCACTGCAGGTATAAAATAATTCAATAATGCTTTACATTCAAATACGATGGTTTCTCATAAGAGACAAGCGCACCACGACTCTCGAAACTGTATATTTTGCCTTGACTTCGGTCGTATTCCTAGGAAAAGTAAAAGTTTAGACTAATTTAATTCCAATCAATTTATGCTAAATAATGAAATGTGAGATTTTATCTCAACCCTCCTTTAAAGGTCATTTCAAAATTTTTCATAACTTTCTCAATAAATATTAAAAAACGGCAAATGGGACACAATTAATTGATTTCCAAATATATTTCACTTCATTTTATTTCCAGAACGTTCACCAAGTGTGTTCTATTTTCAGGACTACGAGTGTGAAAATACTGAAGTGTGGGGTGAACTGTCCTGTGTGAAGACTTCCACATCTACTTAAAATTTGCGATAGATCCTGTTATCACGTTACCCACTGTAGCCATTCCTCTCTCAATATCATAGTCCAGGGTAATGTTAATCACTAAATCTAACTAAAATAACTCAGTCGTGATATCACTTTTTTAATGGGCACTTTTCCACCTTTCATTCCTTTCACTATCCTAAATTGATAGGTATAACAGTTTCTAAAATTGAGCACAACAGTGAATCGCGAGTCACGGGAAATATACCAACTAAAGAAATTTTTCAACCTCTCAACAGTAAACAGGTTTATTACACAGTATATATTACATTTTAATTATTTAAATTACTTATTAGAACTATATGGAACTAATACACCATTATCATCCCAAATTGTCACCTAATTGTCAAAATCTATTTAACAACTGATCTCTTTTTCTGGCATCGTACCTTTCTATGATGTCGTATGTCGTGTTACCAATTTTAAATAATTTCACTTATCATCTCACGAATAAGATCCCCATAATCGCTAACAATCAAGTCCTTACTACAGAAGCTCTTTCATCTCGCCCGCGCTCCTTCACGCTGACCGTGCTACAAGTCCTGTTTTCTATGTCCTTCGTTGTTGATGATGTTGCCGCAACCACTGCATTAAGACAATGCTCTTCATTCAATCACTGAGAGTAAGTTTCGGAGACTCTCACTCATCCTCATTTCACAATTAGTGTTTGATTGCAACGAGGTGTCTTGAAGGGAGAGAAGATGAGCAGCACTCGCGTTGGAATACAATTAGTGCGGTATAGTTGGTAGAAAGCTTCATAGCATTTGACGCGGAGGACGTTGAGGAAAATGAGCAGCGAAGACTAAGTGAGGAACGCACAGCAATAGCGGGAACATGAGAAATTGTATCGCAAGATTACACGAAGAATGATATTACCGAAATACAAAAGCGACTTCAGTTATTACCAACCAAACAATATCAATAAATTATGAAATTACAAAACATAAATTTAAAAAAAGAGAGGGAAAATCCTACAATCCTGAAATTGATGAATAATAACGGATGAAAACTAAATCAGCAACAGAAGGCATTGTATGATTTGAATAATGATAACGATGTCTTCTGGTGATGAAAACAGATGATGAGTGTTTTATCACTTGAATCACTTTGTTTCCCTGCAAATCTTAAAACTGAGTGTTGCGATTTGGTCAGAAAATAGTACCGCAGGGCAAGTGAACAATCTATCGACTCGTTGCTCTTTGAGTCATATTCAGTAACATCTCTCGATTGTTCAGCTTCTATGAACTATTTCTTCAAATCTCATAGGTTTATTCAAAACTCACGCCTTTGAGTTAAAAAATGGAGGAAATGGTTGGCCATAGTACTAATTAATCAATGAGTCATTTAAATCATCCTGGAATACACGGAACTGTATTGTATGTCTCCCCGACAGAACAATTTAAAATAACTTAATATCACACGAGCAAGATGGACAATCGATACACGGTCGACCTGTGACGTCACGCTATCGTGCGAGCGAGCAACGCGCGGCTACGAAGTAAGCTTCCGACGTGTGATCGTGATCACTCTCCTTAACTCGCTCGGACCGACCAGTCATCATTTCATCACTTCCCTCGTCATTCGGCACGCAACCCGACAACTTCCCCTTCGTCCTCTACCAGGAGACAGCTGCGGGAATTATTTTCAACCGGCAATAGCACATCTCGTGAGCATCGGCAAGCAATCACTCACGAGACAATATCCAGGTCAAATCGCCACGTGCTAACCTGCTAGCATTTTTGAACTCAACATCGACTGCACGTCAACTCATAATCATCAACATCAACCCAACGCTGTCCAGACTGAATCTTTGGAGAATCGGATCATCTCGTCTCACCTCATCTCAACACCTCACCTGAACTTCCAGTTTTGTTCTTTCATTGATTACCTCATTTTAATGCCTTATCTTGCTAGTTGCAAGGTTTTGTTATTAAATTATTGTGTTGGAATTTCCATTGTTCAACTCCCATCTCATCCACCTTCATCACACTTCTCCTCCTTTGAACTCTCTTACCTCAAACCAAAATGTACCGCAATTTTTTTCTTAAATTTCTGTACACTGAGCATATATAAAATAATACACGTTTAACTCTACATTATAACAATTATTAAATTAAATAAAAATGAAGCAGACGTGAATAAATTATTCATAAAAAATGGTTATTCTTTCCCAAAAACATTTATGAAGAAACTATACTCTTAAGTATAAAAAATTAGCATATTAGATGGAAAGATTACATTATATCTGGAACGTAAGTCTATTTTAATTAATTCCAAGCTCATTTGACTCATCTTAATGCAAAGTAAAGTAAGTGTGGCATTTAAAAAAATTTAAACAAACAGCATTCAAACAGAGTGCAAAAATATCAGTGTCACCTCTAAAAAATGAAACATCTTACAGCATTTATTTACACTAGTGCAGTAAAGGATTCAACATCATAACTGAAACAAGGTCTTTCCTTGCATGGAAAATCTTTCACCTATGTGAACGTACAGGCGAATGAAACCGCAGCTGCCTTCGTAGCGCACCAGACTTCCGTAACCAACCAGGTTTTGCAGCAGGTCTCTCTATTCCGCCGCGTCTTACGAGATGAGCGAGCGGAGATGGTGGATGAGGCACAAGGAGGAAGAGGCGGTATTTTGAGGCCCGTTTATAAATGGGCGACTCTCCTTGTTGGCGCTCTGTATAAATCATGTTGTTTAATTTGGTTGAAATGCTCAAGGAGGGTGCAGCAGCTGATGCAGAAGATGGTCGTGATGCCTGAGAGAGAACTGGAGATGTCGACGAACGTGGTGAAATGTACGAACTGGGTTTACAGACAAATATTCATTGAAAGTCTATACGTGAGTGTGTTTTTATTACACAATAAGTTACAAAATATTACCTCTTAAACTGAAAAATATACCATAATATTACTAGATTTATTTTACGAGAAGTTAGCAATTACATTTCTTATACTATTGAAATATACTTGTACTATAAGACATACAACTTAAATATACTTTCAAAATATTACTTTTTCATTAGCCTATCACAAGATATTTCATATCATTATATACTCATTACTAAAACGAATATTTAAGCCAGAAGTCGTTCCTCTAAATTTAAATGTATATCAAGCGTTGCTAAGGTCTATCCGTCTGTTGTGAGCAATGGCAGCGTCGTGATTTCCACGGATCCCAAGTGTTGGTTACGTTTTCTGGGATCCCAACACTTCTTCTTCCTTCCAATTTTCACACTCGAATCATCGTTAGGAGGAAGTGCAGGCCTCATTACCTGAACCTCGCCGTAAAATAAATACAATAATTTTAACTTCAGTTCCACCAAAATGCTGAAGGAATGTTGGAAATTGTGTGCATATTTTGGCATCAGATCATCATCTATAGAAAAAAATTGTTCAAATGAATATATTAAGTTTTTGCAATGACACAACTGATATTGTTGTCAAATATGACTAATCACCACACATTTCAGACTTCAGAGAAGATATAGAAGTTTTCGTAATACTTTCACCTGTCGGTATCAAATGCGAATTTACAGAAATTCTTACCAAGTGAAAAACCAGAAGTCAGTAAACCAATAATAATATTAACTCCTTTCACATTTAGGTATAGTGTGTAAAAACATGATTACACTTGCAAATAATAGAAGTTAGCAAGTTACGTCACTAGGAATCAAGAGTACACAAGTTTTCTAATCACACGAATAAACACGAAATTAAGAAAATAAACCTACGGTAAATGTTGTTGCTACAGCAAAATTACGCGTACAGAACCGAGTATCAATATTGAAATTCACAACAGCATTTCATATAACGAATACATTTTATTCAATTAATATTTTCAAAGTGTTATAAAAAAAGAGTTTTAAATGCAATACTCCCCGACACATGAAATGAGGAAGAAGAGAAGTGTTGTGAATACAAGACTGGCAATAGCTCGTGGTATGGATGCAATTTTAACTCAGTTGGAAACACCATATGCCGAGAACCAAGCAAAAACGTGTTTGATTTGCAATTTACGCTACATAAAAACTGAATCAATGACAAAAACATGCGGTTTTGTTTCATACCGACACAATTGTGAACGGAAACTAGCACATCCAAGGCTTGGACACCCTCGTTATATCGATTTGTGAAACCGCGACTTTTCGCACGATCTGACATATGCAATTATCCTGAGAACCAAAAAAAGTCCCGATTGCGGGTCAGTTTGCGAGACAATGCAGTATCGGAAATTTCGTTTTAATTTCACATCGCTGCAGGCAACGTGAGTTTAGTGCACAAACACAGACTATACTGCCCGAAGTCCCGATAGATAGCAGAGCATCCGTGTCATTACACAGGACAGATATTATACCGAAAAGCTATGCAGTGTTAAACGAAGCCCACATCCAAGTAATATGACCCCATCCCGGAAATTGGATCTACCATCAGTAAAATATTCTCAGGAAAAAGGGAAGAATGTCGACAGTAGGGTTTTGCTGGTGCTTCTCTCGAGAGTAAGTTGCTCTTTTAATAGCAATATTTATGGCAGAAGAGGAAAGAAACGAGAGCAGAAAACTCTGGCAAGGAAAATGTGACGTCGATTCCCCTCTGCTGCTAGCTTGTTCCGCGCTAAACCAGGCGAGAGCGGCTGTTGGTGCGCAACAGCTGACGTCTTAATTTCCGAACGCTACACTGGCGTCATATTTTACACTATATGGACTATTTGAGAAAGCGTAGGAGGTGATGGCTGTAGTGGCAGCGCCGAGGGTTAATAGAGTGCGCGGTGTTGGAGTCAGCCGTAGTAGGCAATACATCCCAACTCATGGAAGTTATTTTAAATAACACAAAGATGGAAGATATAATTTTATACAGACATCAATATCGTGAAAACACTGACCGCTACCAAAAACGTTGTTCAAATACTCCACGTGATTACGAGCAAATAAAAAGCAAAATAAAATAACCAATGGGGCAAATACTGAGGTCGTGGCTATTTTCATATGATTTCATAAAACAAGTGTCAGGAATGGGACAAATAAAATATTATGTGAAGTGGACATACGCAAAATATTTTTAATTATTTATGAAATGCTTGTAGAGAAGATGGTTCATCGATTTAAACACTGAACTTAACAGCTTCAATTACAAAAGAGTTTGGTTATATGAGGTGGTAACAGAATAAATGATTAGTGGAAGGAGAAGAAAAAAGAGAAAACAATATTTTTAAAAGAAGTGAAAACCAGTTGACTTTATTATGAAATGCTTAGATTAAGACTGTTACACGGACAGGTAACACACGTGAAATAAACATAATTATTCACAGATTTAATGAGAGGCAAACACGTACTATCACTGAGAGTACTGAAGAAAAGGATGGTATGAAGTCAGTGCAGAACATGTAATTGGAGAAAAATATTCGTAGACTTAAAATGGCGGTATAAATTATGAATAAGAAATGGAGGGTGTGTGAAAGTACAAAACTAAAAGTTGATCAGGTGCAGCTTATTTGATTTCCCCTCGGAGGTTAAACTGCAGCCGTCGTCGCTATCTCTTCTCGTTTATTAGGTGTTTCATTAAACGGAGTTTTATTTACCAAACAAGAAGGGAACAAAATATTTTTAATACGTCTATCATAACTGTCTGAGCCCGTCTAAAACTCCAACTCACATCCTTCTTGTAACTTTCACATCGAAACACCTCGTAGGAGTGTTTCGTGTTGATCTGTTTTCTTTCGAAATAACAAATCGATATTTTAAAAACGTTTATGATGAAATTCATACCAAAAATTGTTCCTTATTTATAAACCATACATTTACATTCCGTACATTTCGGTTGATTCTGAGCAAGGAAGAGCAATATCATGTGATTTTTCCCTGGTCGCTCACCAGTATTAAGACTCCCACTTCGAAAATTAAATCTTATCGTGCCTTTTAATGACTGTAAAACTAAATAAATATGAAGCCTCTCTGCTTCAAAAATTCATTAATTGCATGACATTATTGTTCAACTATGTGCTCACCCAGTGTTGAGAAACAATGACAAAATCCATTGTTGTTGCAACATTAGCGATCGCAGAGAAACTAAAATCCCCGCGGAACTCTCATGTCCTTCTGCAAATTTACGATGGGATACAAAATGAAGCTCGCTTCGAACTACAAGCCGCATGTCAATAGTGTTAATTTATACGTGCGTTTAACGCACCAGCCGCCACTGCCGCCGCTTGAGGTCCCGCTTCTGGCATAGCCGTCGCCAACAGCACATCGACGGAATGAAAACTAGGCGAAAACATGTTGCTAACAGGTCGAGTCAACAAAACGTGAGATACAATGGTGGTTTAGAGCAGTTTCTGCAAATAGCTATTTCACTGTATCGACATAATGACAAACGAAAGATTCCTAGATTAATTGACAAATATCTGTATGATAACAAATATTTGTGTATGTTGTTCTTTTATTCTTGATTGCGGTTCTTATCCAGATTCGTCAGATAGCAACTAATAGATCAGATAATTTTTATTTAACATTTGATCAAAACGAAACATGAAAAAAAATTCAGGTAGCATACTATTAAAAAAACTTTTGGTTAGAAAAAGAGATATAGCTATAAGATACGATAAAAGATTAGTCGCAAGATAAAAAATATATTTAATAGTAACTATTAATTATACCGTTTGATGGCGTTTCCACAAATACTGATGATGATTCTTACCCATTTAAAGTTGAAGTAATAGTGACATAATACAAACTCATATCGGTAAAAATCCGATAAATTATAATTAAAATATTTTTAAAAATGTTAAAATAGAAGTAAAATCATGTTTTTAACCAACAGAACGAAAAAATATCTGTATTAAAAAAATGCTACCATCACAATAAAATGTTGTTTCGTTTATTTATCTTTACAGCTTGCGCACTTGGCAGCACTACAAAATATTAGACATTGAAAATTCTATACAAACTTTTTCAGTAAAGAATAGATCTACATTTCTAAAGAGGTATAATGCTGTTCAGTTCCCTCAGGAACACTGTGGAGGAAAATGGCAAACCCGCAATGCATATATGTACTACGGGATAGTGTACCCATCACAAGCGTAAGGCAATCCATACAAGTTAGAGTGAACTTCAACTCCGACAGCCCATCACATTGTACACGAGAAAATAAACTCCAACACTCTTTTCATTCATCATCCAAGTTTCCAGCGCATGTACACCTTATATTTACAGACGCTTCATAAGATTTACTTTTTCTTGCAGGTGCAAAAAACAGGTGTATGCGTATTAAATATAAAAAAGGTGTTCCGCGATGAAACATCATACAAGCATCTGTTCGGAATATATTATATTGTTGACTCGTATTATGCAAATTTTGCGAATAATAAATAATCAAATGGCTGTCTTCTACGTTTTTTTTTTTTTTTTCAATATGAATTACACAGGCGCACTCACAAAATATTGGTTTTCTCCAAACACAAAACATTTGTACCCTTATGTATATTGACGCGCTGAATCCGAATTCAGAATTACTCCATCACCAACCCCTATTTTTCAAAATCCGTATTTTACGTATTCAAGGACGGTGTTTCGCTATTAATAAAAGAAGGTACTGGTACAATTCTTGCACCAGATTCAGATTTAGCGCATCAAAATACATAAGGATCCATAGGTCTTACGTTATGAAAACACCAATTGTTAGGTTTTGTGTGACTGTGGTATGTATTGCAGTTGGTATGGTATGTATGTTGAGATGGTATGTATTGCTGTGGTATGTATGTGTAATTTACGACTAATGATACAATGTGCGCACGTATTTCATTTTTCGTATGTTCATCTCACTCTGCATTCCGCCTATTAAAGAATTTCAGACCTTTCCACCAACCCTCACAATCAACTCTGTGATGAAGCGTTATCATTATCATCATCATCATCACCCATCGCCGACTGCCAGAGTCTGCCTTCCTCTTCCACAGTCGTTCGTCGCGAGCGACAACTTGACATGTATATATGCTAAAATATGACGCGAGATATAAATTTCAAATGGTGTCGCAAACAATCCGCGGTGCGATGAATATTTAAGCCGATGGACAGCGCTCGACGCTGCTGACCGCTTCGTGTAGCTATCCATGCCCAACCAGCGACAGTGCGACGCTACTCGGCCGCTTGGACGACCAGAAGCGCCCGTTTCATCAAAAGCATCAACAACTCAAATGCACGTTAAGAAATTTCTTTGCCAGCGGACTGCAAAAAACAAGATGTAAGTACCAGCGAACAACATGGTACTTTGACTTTTATAAACGCTAGTCGATTTACTGTTTAAATTTCAAGTAAAACTTCTTCTCAATACAAAAAAAAAATGTTTTGGAGTCAATCATTCATATAACTATTATTTTGTCAATGAACTCGTTTCTAAATGTTATATGTGTTAAAAAACAAGAAAATGGTTTACAAAATACGCATCGATTAATAAATTCATAACTAACCCGTTCAAATTGAAGAAACGTTAAAAATCCAATCATTACAACAATATGTGACTATTCTGATAAGAAATTTCATAATATAAATAACAAGTAAACCGTAGTAACACATCCAAATATGTCTTATCCAATGTAATAATATGAAATGAAAAATATTATGCGTTATATTCGAACAGGCTACAATTGGAAGTGTTTCACATATGTAAACTAAAATTACATTAATTGTAAAAATCTCCTTTGGGTCAACTACCTCGTTTTATGGTTCTATCACAAACTGTCAGCAGTTAGAACTAGTTGAGTGGAATGGCGCCGGGAGAAATTGTGCATCCTAATTTTCTTTGATATGTTTAAGAAAAGTTCGTGAGTAAGATTGTGCAAACATGTCATAATACTTGGAATAAAAACCCCTCCGTAGTTACGGTGATAGCGTGCTCGCTCATCACTAAGTCATTCCGGGTTCAATTCCCGGTGGGTCCAAAAAAAATTGTAGTCTTTTATTTCTGGATTCATATAGCTGTGGTGTATGAAAAGTTCACCCTCTGCGGCTTAGAACTGCAGTTGTAGTACTTGGATACAGCAATGTAGATTCTACCCAGACGCTGTTCCCCCCACGATGTGTCTAGTAAGTAAACTCTCACAGAATTGAACCTTACTAACAGTCGTAATAGTGGTCCTTAGTTGCTCGAAACGAGAAATACATACATACTTAGTATAAAACGCAACAAACTAGTCTGTTTCATATCACACATATTAAAGCAAAGGTGTTGATTAGGCACTAGTTACCGTAAAATAATTATAGTGCACCACAGTGTCAGAGGGATGGAAACATTCAAGCTTCAATGAAAACGGTTGGTTGCGATCAAAAACATTTTTCAAGTATTAACAGCAGCAGAAAATTAGTTTCCCTTTCATACATCCAAAAATATTATCAATCTTCGTTGTCGAAAGTAAACCAATGAAACGAACGGAAGAATAAAAATTACCAGACAGGAAAAAGTAAATTTAAAAAAATATGAATTAAAATTAAATAAAGGAGAATCAAATAATAAAGTAATGCAATAAGTCTCTAGTATTCTGAAGTAGACAGGAAAGAATGTACTTTTGAAATGACTCATGGATAAAGAAACGAACGGATACCATCCCCGAGGGAGTAGCGCATTCAATTATTCTCTCCTTATAAGTATCGCCGAGAAAGATGGCTTAAGGTATCATGATGAAATTGCTCAGCATCTGAGACCTTACTTGACGATACAAAAGGATGTTCAAAGGAGGAAATTAAAAAATAAATTGTACTTCTGAAAAGACGGGAAAATCTGAAAAAGTCATAAAACGGGCGGGTAAAAGTCATAATATAAAGAACAAGATGAAACCAATAAAGCAGATATTACATTGTTGCGCATTAGCAACAGCCGGATTAATAATTTGAAATTATTCGTTACAAAACACGAGTTCTGAGAAAATAACAAATCAGAGTTCAAGAAAAAGGACACCAAAATATAATTTGAGGCAACTCATGAAGAATGCGTCGTTACAGAAAAGTGGATTAGCTCCCGTTAGAAGAAAATACAGCTAAGGGGAACAATAATAAAAAAGAATTCGGAAAGTCCACAGCGGATTGGGGAGCAAAACTGATAGTAGATCCTACATAAAAATTTATCTAAATAGCAACACTTAATTTAGGACGTATTACATACACATACCACTGAAATAAATACAACGTTATTAAGACAATAGATTCAAGAAAATATGATACAAAAATATTGGAAGGAAAGAAAAAAGATATATCATCATACAAGAGGAAAATAAAAAAAATTACTTAACTTTGATCTAATTCCCGTGCATATTTTTTCTCATAACAGTTCAAATTAAGATCTACATATAGCCCAATGTGTAGCAACAATGTTTTGAAATGTGATATAAATACTGCCTTGAAATGCATAAGTTAGTTACAAACTTTTCACTTATATTTTTTAATATTAACAGTTAGATGATATGTATATTATATATTATTAATAATATACAAATTTCTGGCAGAGTGAAGAAACTACATGAACATTTTGCCTTTAACGCCCACCACTTTCTCTCAAATTGTTCTCATCAAATACTCTCATGTAACTAAAACATATCTTCACTGTTGGAGCAAAATTCTTCTCTGTTAAATCCTACAAGTATCTTAGATGTGTTATCACAATATACTAAAGTTCATTTTCGTATGAAAGATAAATCCAACTAGATCCAAAGCGATAATGGTCAAATGCGGCCCTTCTTTCAAGTATTTTTATCGTTCCTTTTATGGACTTCCTATAAATCAGTCTTTTTCATGCATTAGTGTACCCTGTTTCGTCTATTACGCAATAAACTATTCCTTTTGAAATATAAGAGGGTCGTAAATGTATTTCCTTGAGACAAAGTTAAATTTGGTTCTCGTAACGAACTGAATGCTATTTGAAAGACACCAGTCCCAATTATGGGAACTGTGGCACAACACGCTCTGTCGTTTGCAAGCACTGTTTAACCAGCGCATTCGTGACCCGCTTCCAGACCGCTGCCGTCAATCACCGGCTGGTGACATGCGATCGTCAGGCGCGCAAGGATGAGCGTATGGGAGCTATCGGCGTATTACGCTTCGGTTGCATGTCACGGCAATGCAACGTCAGGGTGAGCGCGTTTTCTGCATAACCTAGCACCGAAATTGAAAATCATGCCAACTGTGCTGTAAAATATTCAAGCTCGTTAGTCTTGAACTTACAAAATATAAAATTATATTTTGTTACACAAAGCAAATTATTCGAAACATTAACTTCATTTCGATTCGATTTCTCTTTTTGTCATATTAATCCTCTAAACATATTATTCGTAACGAGAGTCCATCCGCCAACAATTTTATAAAAAAGTTAATATTTCCAGTTAAAATTTAAAAAATAAAAATTAAATTACATGAGAATAAAATAAAATAATCACAGAATAACATTGGCGAATCAATAAATGGTAATAGAAACTGATATGACATTTGAATTTTTTTAAACTACATTTTATAATTAGTCGTCTCATATTATAAAAATATTCACGTCGAATACTTTAATAAATTGAATACTTTTAATAAAAAATATAGCACCACAGTTGCATTTAAAACCTACTATTTCCATATACATAAATTGAACTAATTGACCACAATAAATAAATACATTATAAATTCAATAACTGCAAAATACGTAAGTCAAAACTTCGTGAAGAAGAAAAAGAATTTTAAAAAATACAAAAAAAAAAAGACTCCAGTTTCCAATCCAGTTTATCATTTTAACGCATAAGTATTATGAAATTAGGGTAGTATTATATACATGAGTTATGTCTTTTTATGTTCTTAGTACGTTTTGTTGCTGAGATTGTAAGTTCTCATTTTATATTCTACACAGTGTGTTATTATAACAAACACTAATTGAAATTTAGAAAGAATAGTTGTACAGGAATCAAAGTCATGAGTTCTCAGTTGGTCACTGTACAAATTTTGAACGAGTAAGGAGTGCATCAGATACATTCTTATCACACTTTCTCTTTAAGCGTATGTCACATCGCGGTTTTCGCATACGGAAGGTCTACAAATGGTCGATATCTCGAGAACTAGTCTTTAGATAATTTCATCTGACTAAGCAGCTGCACAGACTGGTAGTAATAATTTTTATGGGTGCACCCTTTAAGAGTAAAGGTCATTTTTGAAGCTTCTTACAAATGAGAAAATTTTTCTCAGTGCAATTTGTCCATCATAATATAACCAAGAAGTAAAGTAAAAATACATTGTTAAAATAAAATAAGAGGAAGATGAAGACTTGCTTAGAGGCATTTTGTCATTTCAAGAAACAAGAAAAATAGTTAAAATGCACTTACAGCGAAAGTAACAAGGATGTAGTCTGTTTTTAGTTAAATGCCTTACTTATCTTCTCTTTAACACTGTAAACAAAAAGTATTGATTTATTACACGACTTGCGATGTTTTAAATGTGAACGAACACTTCCCCAATCTCATGTTTAAGAATAAGTACCTTTTGACCAATCGCAACGATTTCACCATGATCACTAATTAAACGACAAACTTAGCTTGTACTATGTGATATAAGTACTTTTAGAAGGAAATTGTACGTAAAGTGATTAAAATTATCAGAAAAAATGTACTGAGGAAACCCGTTTCGCCCCCCCCCCATCCCTCACTACATCTATCAGCTCAGTTGTAGTCACGAATGACCATGTCGAAAATCCTATCTTCCATGTTCCTCGACCATACAAATCTTCCGTAAATTCTACTTCTCTAGAGTTAAGGAGTACCCTTCTGTCGGTTGGAGATTAGCAAAAACACTATAGGATTACGCTCTCAGCCTACCTAGACGTAATAATAGTACTTGAATCTCCTACACCGATATTTTTGCAGCTGTCTACAGCGGCTATTCAGAGTGCATAAATAAGGGGATAACCACAAGTTTAAGCACATAAATCAGTTTGAAAGGAAACTCGCAGAGTTCCTATTTTTAGGTAATGTCTCATTTCTCTCTATCTCCCAACCGAACCTACACTGGGCCTCCTTCACAGATGATTACTCTCAGGATAATGGATTCTTTTTATAACGATATAAGTTACATGTAGCACACACAGTTCGTAATTGCTTGTAGTATTTCAACTTGGCGAAATATCTAAAGATTGAAAATAATTCAATTTGACTACGAAATGAAATGAAGGCAGTGCCTACCTTCATTGTAAGAAAGCAGAGAATTGCATACTGATAAGAACATGCACCGTGAAATACTGTCTCCTAAACACTCTGAGGAAAGAAGGGTTCTGCAGAAAGGTGTAACGAGGTTGAAAATGGAGGTGGGCCAGTCCTCCTGATAATAAATCCTCACATCCCTCCCTTCCAAAACGATAGAGGAATACTAGATCTTGAGAACAAATTGGTGCAACGGGGAGTTACTCCAGCCGGGTGAAACCAACCAAGGATTAGAAATTGAATAGGAGGGTTAGCAGAAAGAAAGTAACGTAACAAAGTGGGAAAGATTCTTTGTACCCATAGATATTCAAACCAGATATAGAATGAATTTAAAGCAGGCCATGAATGAGGTGTAACAGAATAATTGAGATGAACGTAAATTATATACAGCGAAGTATCAAATAAATGTTGACAAAGATATGCCATTTATAAAAAGATACAGTTGTATTCAAACATTCGCTTACGTATGTGCTAGAACGCAAGGATAACTACCTTCACTCCACAGTTATAAGTTTTGCGAATGATATTTTTACGTTTATCAAAAGTCACCCGAGTTCAATTCCTATGATACGTGTAATTAAAAACATCTCATGCTTTCAATATCTGTAGTAATTTTCATTTCCAGAATATGAAACATCAATATATGATTCAACTGATACGAATACAGAAATAAAGATAGAAAAGAAGAAATTGTTAGTACGGAATATAGTAGCGTATGGCAGGGAATCAAACACACCAGTTAGAGGCACTGAATATATGGCTTCTAGAAAAGATAAATATTTCTACTAACAACACAAGATTCCGGCCGGAAGGACAGTTCCACTGAATATGACAATATAATGAGGCAAACTATTACGTGAATATGGAGTAAACCTTCTTAAAAGAGGAAGACACATTGCGAAGGAAGGAAATAAAGCTCGTCAAATTAATAGATCAGAAAGAAAGACAAACTATTTAAAAACTCAAAATTCAAATGACACTACATTAAAAACCCAAGACACGACAATAAATCTATTAAAATAAAGTGGAAAAGGGTAAAAAGAAGAAGAAACGGAGTATACGAGTGGCGAAAATCTAACACCGAGTACTGTTTCGCCAAGACTGTCGGGCAGTGGTCGGTTTCCTTCTACCTCACTCATCACTACGCCTTGCAGACCCACGCGGCCGCCCCTAGATTATGCCTCCGCTAACAACTGTAAAACAGATAAATCACGCCGGATTACAAGTTAATTTGAATGTATTGCACTTCCTGAAGCAGCCCGCTCGCTGCCCGTCGGACTATTCATCCTTGCACGCCCGAGAGGGAGAAGATACTACGAAAGATAGGGAGGGAAGCGTGGGAGGAGTGGGTAGCCAAGCGGGAGAAATATATACGACACCATGGCACCTACGAAGCGAAGAAAAAGATTTGTAATTGAATAAACGCAAAGACAAAAGGATTCAACCAAGTGAGCAGCATGTACTTAGAAAGCATTTAGGCATTTATTTTCAGTTACGCAAACATTTAAACTGTAACGATTCCTTGTTTGTAGATATTCTGGGAAATGCTGTGTAACAAATTACATTGTTATGAGCGTGATTGAAATTCGGAATAAATCAAATCATGTTCGACGAAAATAATTTATGCAGATTACTAGGTACATATTGAATCAAATTAAAGGTATCGAATTGCCAGTTTAACATTGATTAATTGTGATTGCTCAGTATCCAAAAATATAAGAGGACATTGCCATCTGATTATATAATAGAAATCAGGCATTGCATTTCAACAGTACCACAGTCACGTAGTATTTAAATGAAAATGTGAAAATATTCTCTATTGAACACTGTATCAAATTTAGGAAAGTTCCTTTCAATATTTCAGCACATCAAGAAATCGAACAATTTAAATTATCAAACATAGCTTTTAACACGCTTAAATCATTTAGCATAGCGATGCGTAATATTTTGAAGTAAGACAAATATACAAGTGGAGGCGGAAGAAAGGGCTGAAAATTTAAATAAAATCTAATAAATATAACTTCGCGTTTAAAATTTCGAGTCTCTTCATGTTTAACAACGCGTTTGATGAAAGTATGTTAAAATTATAAATTCCATTTATTTTAACAAATTTCATACAGCTCATGCTACAGAAAAACGGGTTACTAATCTTTTTTCTTGAAAAATAAGAGATACTATTATTCATGAATACCAAGGAGACTCCACCACAATATATAACAAGAAATAAACTCCAGTTGGTATTACACGACTACTGCACAAGACAGACATATAATGTATGCATCAAGCTTGTCATTACGATGAGTTTCAAGAATAACAGTATTATTTTTATTGGAAATTTTAGGAAGTTAATCATGTGATTTCAATATGATGGGCGATGTTAAAAGTCAATATAAAAATATACCGACCTACCCGAGAATTTGATCAAGACTTTTCATTTCTATTCCATCACCGCTAATATGAAATTTCTAGTACAAAATAAATTGATATATAAAGTACTCGATCGTATTGTGTTTAACACATGTTTATACCTTGTCTGTATTTAGAATATAAATTAGACGTACAAAAACATATTAATGAGTTAACAAAGTTAATGACCAGGGACCGGATTTTGATGACCTAAAAATATCTAAAAAATGATCATAAAATGATCCAAAAAATCAATAAAATTATCTAAATAAACGATTTAATTTTTTTTCTTCATTTCAGAATATGAGAGTACAGCACAATACTTGCTTCTGTAACGTTAGTACTGAAAATAAATTTTAGTGATAATTTAAACTCGCAAATTTGTACGTTCTAGAAAGATGAACGTATAAAGAAATCTACCTCATTCAGAATTATTGCAGTAGATAACCAGCAGCATGCGCAGGTTCTCGAAAGTTAGGGAACGCCTGTTGTCGGAGAGCACGTTTTTGTACTGCGAGAAACTCTTTTAATATCCGCTGATACAACTGAAGCATACTTGAAATATGCAAAATCAGTGGCAGTGAGATCTTCTTGAATGCAGGAAGTATCAAATGTTTTACCGGTTAGCACTTGAGAAATACGACACAAAATTTTGTATCCAGAGATTTTATCAAGAACATTTTCCACTTTCTTAGATACCTTTCTTCCAACTTATGTCCCTACACTTTTCAAATCAGATGCAATTTTGTTGAGAAATTTGCCTTTATGAAAGTTAGCTGTCATTCAATTTCACTGTTTGAAAATAGTGTTTTAGCTGAAACTATGAACAATGAACTAAACACCAAACTTTCCTCTTAGAAAATCAGTACATAACTAAATCTGTGACAATGAAAATAACAGATCAAACGTTTGCCTTTCAACTTGCACATTGTCGAGCGGTCTTTTTTTACTACTACAGGCACATTGGAAATAGGAGAATTGCTTGCTGCGACAACGACACGTACGATATAGGAAAGAAACCCGACTCTCAACGCGTACATTGTCGACCCACTGATCGAATATCCATTTATTACGTTGGATTAAAAACAAATGTAAAACAATTAAATCATTTTAGTTCATCTAATTTCTTGCAAATACGAAAGAGAAGGGCCAGAAAATGAAGTTAAACGCAAAAAATGACCAAAAAAATAACGTAAAAATTGAAAAAAATTACTTAAAACTTCAAAAACAGAAAACATGACGAAAAATGTCCAATAAAATTAATATTTTTATAACCAGAGATTCGTGTTCAAGATTTCAATACTTAAGAGCATAAGGAAAAGAAGACATGTCTTAAAATCCAGGCCCTGTTAATGACCCTTTTCTAGAAATTAATCTTAATTTATCACAGTACTTTTTCAGATATTTTTAAAGACATAATCGAAGATCATAATTTGTGAAATACGGATGTCCTTTTGTGTTGCCACTTTCATAAATTGCATGGTCAATATATAGCGTCTCCGGAAGGGGTCAGAACCAATAACAGAAAGAAAAGAAGAGGACAATAGCGATGTGGCAGAAAATTGCACGTCCAGTTTTCTATAGAAAGACTCGTTCCTTCTGGTCTGGCAGGAAGGAATCGTATTTCTTCTGAACGAAATCAATTGGGCCAAATTGGAATGCTCAGCACTGGAAACGTAATGGGAATGAATGAATAATACCATGCATTTTCCACAAAAATAGGCACAATTAGAACTCAGAAATTTGCTACATGATACAAAAAGTAATATATGATCAGCTACCGTAGTTGATTCTGCCCGGTTGCAAAGGGATGTTTTTCTTATGAAGATACGGTATACCATTAGTTAGAACAGTGTAGCCAATAGCACGCTTGCATTACAAAAATCCCATATATTCATATCTTATTTATTACAAGAAGGATTGCAAAAACTCGAAATCCACTTTTCACTCTGTATCATCCCTTTAAAATCGAAATTTCTGTTAACTCTTTTCTTATTAATACTATTGTTATTATTAATCTCGAATTTTTTAGTTATTTTGATATTTATAACTTATTATCAATATTTTTGGATTAATTTAAACATATGACAATAGAACGTTTTTGTTAAGAATATTTTTGTATTCTATTAAATATTAATTTCTTGTTATTCTGAAGATGTTATAACCATAAGTTAAATAGTTGCATTATTATTTCAGGGGGTGCATGTTATGACTTTGCCACTGCCGTCTGCCTTAGGAATCTGGATGAGAATTAATGGGATAGTCCGGAGAATAACTTAGTTTTTGCCCTCATCTTCGTTATGCGTAGTTTATAGTTGATCTTCTGAGAAAATTATTTACTTAATGAGTCTATACGTTAAAAAAAGAAACATATTGTTAAAATTTCAAACACTTCAAAATTTTTGTCTTTCTTATTAAATCATTGAAAGTCAGTGAAACAGCCAATCACTCAGGAAATATTTCAAGATATCATAAACAAGTAATGCATAGATACGCTAGAATGACATTAGAAGCATTATCCTTTCTATTTCACGATACCAAGATCTACTTTCGCAAGTAAAAAATACAAAATCTCGAATATGAAGATGCACCTTTTTACAAGTCAAAATAGATGCATGTATCTAAAGCGAATCAGATAAAAAAGAAAAAGCTTTCATTATTACATTTTTTGTCGTTGAAACTAGCACAAATAAACTGAAAACAAAACCAAAATGATCTAGAAGTCTTGTAAATTCACAGTAAATAGCAACCTGGCAAAGACAATTACCTCACAGCAACTTTTGCTGTCAACGCAATTATGTGATACAAATAGAATATCTTGCAGACCAATACGTCTACTGGGTTCCTGCCTGAGGTTATTTAATTTAGATACCAAGAAATCTGTGGAAGTAACGTTTCACAAAATAGGGGATAGGTCAATCCATGGAGTTAACAAACTCTCCAACTACTTCTAAGATTTTTCTTCGTGACCAAGGAAAAATAATTAAGTGCGTATATCAGTTCAAGTCCCCTCTATCGAGGTAAATATGGATCTATTTGCGCAACAGAAGATTACATAGATTAAATTACTCAGACGAAATCTCAAGTCAGGAAAACTAAGTGACAAAATACTTTATTAAAGTTATTTTGTCATACAACACATATATTGTTTTCAATGATAGTAAAAGAAAAAAATATTTTTTTAAATGTCCTGCTTTAAACATATACATAAAATATTTTCGTTCTAAAGAAAATTCTGCGTATAGATTGCTAATCAGAATTTCTATCCAGACTTCATTTACACACTTCATCACACAGTGACCCACTGAATGATTCTTAAACTTAAAAATCATGAAATAACATTTTTGTTATACACAATTCTTAGATTGTTATACACAAGATTGCTTAGCAGCATTTCCGTAAGGTGTCAAACCGTTTCCGAGATACAACGAAATACTTATGTGAAAAATGGGGTTATCTTTCCAATTATCCACCAATTACACAAAGTATATTGAAATTTTGTAATCGGTTGGGAAAAAATTCGTGATCTCGGCCATCCTCGTGATCGCGCCTGCCTAGTTTAGATCAGCCTATGAAGCAATGGCAGAGTTCAGGCAGGTAAAAATTATTCAAGAAAACTCTTTTTGAATACGCAGGAATCAGCAGACTTTATAAGGTTTTGAGGAAAAATATTTTTAAACAGATTGTTTGCTTAATATGTTATCAGGTTTGATAATTATAATGAGTGTATATTTTTTATCTATAAATAAGTTTCTAATTTTTTATTTTCGTTGCGATTTGCTGCTAGTATTTTTTAAGAATCATTATTGGAAAGTTAAGTAGGGCACACATCAGATTTCTTCCAAATTAATCTTCTTGTGGATGTGTTGACTGTACTGTAGCGACAATTTCAAGTGACAAATTAAGTATAACAAATTAAAAACAGCAAGACGCATGTCCTGCAGAGAAACTGTGTCAAACATGACAATGTGGTGTGTTAGAGAAGAGACGAACGTCACCGAGTTAGGAGAAAGATCTTAGAGGCGGTCGGGCCAAGAGATCGATCCTCATTTCAGAAAATGGCGTAGTCGATCCACGATTTGTGGGGCACTTTGCGCTGTCCTCCTTCACCCTTCAGCTAGGGTTGGCCTTCCTCAAGTGTTACGGTCACCTTTTGCCCTATAGCACTCGCCCTCGCCTCTGCCACGACCTTTCCAGATTCCAACACTTTCAGACACCTGGAATCAAGTGGCTCAAAGTTTGCAAGTGGCTCAAAGCGTATGCTCACGTGCGATAGAGCACTATAAAAAGAACAAAGGAGAGAAAGAACATATTTCATTTATTTTGTATGATCCAAACTCATAATATTGTTTTCCGACTTTGCGATTTCTGCGTCTAGTTACAAAACATAGATATATTTAAATGCCTCAGGTAGATATCTACAAATGCCTAGCTCAGATATTTTTAAATGCCTAGTTTATTTCGTGTGTAAAATTACAAACTTGTAGATATTCTATTTGTATTATAACATGTTGCTAACATTTATTATTTTATAAGAAGTGAGTTGAAATGTTAAATCCGCCTCTGCGTTAGGGCTCTTGATTGGAAGTGATGAGATGGTACCTAGCTTGCTTCCGGAGAGTAAATTAGTTTATTGTCCTCCACGTGGTCACACGCAGTGTGTACTGCTTTTTAGTCAATAAATTTATTATAGAAAAGAAAACGTTTGTTTTATGGGTTATAATTGGATCAATTTAATTCAAATTACTAGGAGAAACCAAATTTAGTCTTTTAGCTAGAAAATTAAATTATTTAATATTTGTTAACTTTTATTTATGTTACCCACAAAACACCTAACGCCAACATGGATAACTCTTCCATTCAATTATTCTAACTCACCCTGACTGCAATCGAATACAGATATCGCAAGTGCAGGTGACATACAACATACCACTCCCGACCAAAAAATTTCTTAGGTTAGCTGATAGTGTTGCTAAAAATATCTTAGGTTAGCTAGTCAAATTAGTAGGGTATAAAAAGACCAATGCCATAACAAAGAGGCCACCTGATCCTGAAGAATATGACTTCCACGAATAGCTCGATATTCTTTGAAATACGTTAACTTTATCATTTATGAAACAAAAACAATTAAAACGTATTAACTAAAGGCGGTCTCATCATTATCTTCTTTCCGGAATTATTAATTTTTTTAGTTGTTTCAGCGTCACATGTTTTTACATTTAATATTTTAATATTAGTTTAATAATTTATTCAACAACTTTTAATTTCATTCCTTCGTATTATGTATTTTTTATTGTATTTCCTTATATTCTGCCTCCGGAAAAGATCTACTCAATTGTAGTTAAATGAATATTAAGTAAGATAAAATTTTCTAAACATTCCTTTTTCTCCAGTCGTACTACTTATCCGATTGTCAAAAATGAGGAATAATGACAAAGATTATACAAGGTAACATGATTTTGAGGCTTGCAACGTTTTAAGTGTACTGTAATATTTTATGCATACTGATTTCATAAACAGTATTTGTATTTCTCAATCACGTATTTGTATTTTTGATAATTGTATAAACAAAATTGGGAAATTTGTCAAATTTATGCTTTTTCTAACGCTACAAGCAAAGTTATTTTTTAGAAAATTATTTAAAAATGCCTAGTTATGTTGAAGAATGAACCACCAGACGTCACTATTAGAAATTTTGCTACATAAAGGAATTTATCAATTTAAAACGCTGTTCTTATATAAAAGAAGTTTGTATGTAGTGCTTTCTTCATTCGTTTTGGGCAGAAATACTATTTGCTTATTGTCCTTTGTTCAGTTTTTCGCCATATGACTTCAGGAATGTGTGTCAACAGTCCTTATTCGTTTATATATGGCAATTTTGTTGTCACAAAAGGCAGCGCAAGAAAGCGAATTTTGTGATTGCTCAGAGGGAGATTTCACTGTTCACTGTCCAAATGCACGATGAAGTACAAGTTATTTTGAGTGATCGCATATTTAGAATGAGCGAGTTACATTTGTGACAATTGTGAAATATTAATTTACAAAGAATATCCTGGAATAACATATTAAATATGTTTTCAGATAGAGAATTGTTCTAACTTTAAATAATCAAGGAAGGTAAGTGATCCAATCAGTATGTGGCCAGAATGTGACACTATATGTGTCAGTAGTTAACACAATGTTAATATTTTGTAGTTTTGAGACACTAAATAATGGCATATTCACTCTAAAACGTGAATGCTCCAAAATATTCAAAAGCAAACATCATTCATCAGATTTCTGCTAGCGTCACTATTTTGTAAATAAAATCACTTACCTTCGTAGTCTGGTTATAATGGTCTGATAATTCGATTTAACTCACCTACAAGAAAGAGAAAATACATTAATACAGGTTCTGGTGTAATAAACAATAACACCATTAACAGAAAACAATAATATAAAATAATTCTATATAAGAAAAACAAAGAAAAGAAAAAAAAATTTACAAAAAAATACCTGTGCTAATGTTAAAAATTTAAAGCACGGAAGCGCATCCTCTTCCGGAGAAAGATATTTAGATATGCAGATGCATCTTATATTAAAAAGAGAAAGTGATAAAGGTGCGTCATAAACGCTGATTATTCTAATTCCCTTTCATTTTAAAATTACTGACGCATATTCGGTATACCTACTAGTAGGTAATATTTCACCCACCGAGTTACACCAGTGGAATAAAGTAGACAAGTACATACTTTAGAATATTGTGACATATAAACAGATATTTCTATTCTAATGTAAATACTACTTAATATTTAGGTTTTAAAATAATCTTCAACATTTCATTTTTGCGAATAACGTTAAAAACATTAAAGTTACCATATTATTGGAAAAATATGTTACAGATATTTATCTCTCTCTAAAAACCGGTGAAATGTAACATTTTGTTGATAAACCCTATCAAAAAGAAATTGATTGAAATGGGATTTCTTAGCCTGGCGGGAAAAAATATTGATGAGAATAAAATAATTCAATCAATAATAACAAAACGCGAAAGATCGAGGTCACATTTTCTCAAAATTTGAATAATATGTCGAAACAAATTAAGTACGTAAAAGCACAATTTTTGAAATATTACTTGCTGTAAATTCACAAAATGTAACTTAAGCACTTTGATATTTCCAGAACATGAATCTACTTCGTCCATAGAGTCTCATACAACCCTTTTCTCCCTCGTATCGTTTTCACCCAATCCACGACGAAAGACGCCGAGAAATTCCAGAGAAGCCTCTCGTGTCGACTGTTGATGAAGAGGGTCGAGCAGTTGGAAGAGGAAGAGCCAGTGCCTTACTCTCATCGAATGTAGGAGCAAAGAGGAAAGCCCCGTCGAATTACTTCATAGGCACATGTTTTCTTGAGAGAGAGAAAACACGAACAAGCAAAAAACATGCATAACAAAAACGACTCGAGGTGGCATTTCGAATGAAGCAAGCAATGCTGTCGACCGTTTTATGACTCGCTAACACAAAGCAACCATCAATTAAGGTGTTATATCCGTCAGAGCGACTAGACTTAAGTACTCCCTCCCCCAAAAAATGTTTCAAATGATAGCGTGAACCATTCTCTACCCAGCGGCGATGAATTTTCAAGCCCTTACGGCGCAAAATTTTGAATGATTAGACATTAAATTACTATTATAACAATTTTTACTTTATTCTTTTTTACACAAGACGTCTTAATGATACCATAGCATTTCATAAATTCTATTCATAATCATTACCTTCTAAATAATTTGAACATCACAAGATGAAATTGATCAGATACCAAATTAATTGATTATTTTTCATTAACAGAAAATATCTTATTACTATCATAGCATTTCATACATCCCATTCATAATCATTACTCCAAATTAACTTGAATGTCATAATACAGTTAATCAGATATAGAAATTAATTGATTTCAATTTTTTAAACACAAATGGATTTTCTTTGAAGACTAAAATGAACATTGGTAGAGAAAAATTGACGACTGAGCTAGGCAAGGTTACTTTTCAGATATATACTGATTCTCATGCACATTTTCCATGGTATTGCGGGTCGGGCGTGAGCTTGAGTCCATTACTTGAGAATTTCCAGTCATTCAGTCACTTTTAATCGTTCCAGAAATAGTTCCATCTCACTGACAAATTTAACACGAAGTGCAACATACAAATGATTAATATTAATTACACCACAATACCTTGATGGGTTTCATAACTTCGTCACATGATGTTCGCATTCTTCTCCTCTTCTTTCTCCTAAAGACACGTACAGCAGCAGATAACAACCGTACTCTGTTCATGACATATGGCCACTGGCCGTGAGCTCATCATAGTTTCAGCTATCATCTATTCACACGAATTAAATGTAGCAACTGTTCTTTCTTAGAATAATTTATTTGCTACCTCGAAAACTCAATTATTCACTTTCTGTTATTAACCCTTTACTTGTTAACATATATATTATTTATTTGTTTACTATTTCAAAATCTTATTTCTTCTTTCAAAATACCTCTTGCGGTATCGGTCTCGAGTTACAAAAGTTATACTTCCCAATTATGTCATTATTAGAACCATTAAGTTCTGCTACATTGTTTTCTATCTTGCCTATTTTATAAGGTCCCCTAAAAATATGAATTTTTTTTGCATATAATCTAAGGCTTCGATCAGACGCCTGGTGTACTTTCAAAATAACTTTTTGGTTTACTTTATATAAATAAGGTTCCTGCTTTCGCTTCTTTTTCCTAATTCCGCCCTGCTTAATTAAGTTTTCTGGCATTGTCCAGATAAAAGTGATGCGTCCTCCATCTCCTAGTTCATCAATATTAAGAAAATCTAGCGGATAGTTACGTTTCCGGTCGAAATGAATTTCTTGTGGAGATACTCCAGTACCAGCGTGAGGTATTATATTTAGTCAAATATTTATTTTAGGAATTAACATGTACATTCTTCATGTTGATCATGGCAAAATGTCGTAAATTGTCTTGATAATACTTTTGATTTTCCCTTCAGATGGGTTTCCTTGGGGTAGCGTATCGTCGAATATATCACTTGTCCCCTTCCGGTCTAATTCGTTCTTCCATCAAGCACTGGTAAATTGTGTACCGTTATCTGAAATGATTATTTTCGAATTTCCTGCCATATTCAGAAATTCTTTTATATTGTCTATCTCCTTAACTTTGTCATATGACATTCTTATGCCATCCCTAGTAATCTCATATCCCACAACTTTATCTTATTCTCACAAAATTGCGACTTATCAATATTTAAATGCACATTGAACTTAATTAGAATCTTGAAAAATTCATCCAACAGTTTAATGTGATCATTGAACGTCTCACTAATAAGAACAATATCGTCTACGTAAATGATAGTTTTTTCCCTAATTTATCCTCGATCACTTTATTCATACATTGGACTAGTGCCGCAGTAGCGTTCAGAATACCAAAAGAAACTCCCTTAAAACAGTACGTAATCCCTTCATATTGAAAACCCAAATTTGTACGACTCTCTGGACTTACATTTATCTGCCAGAATGAAGCTCTCATATCCATTCTATTAAACATTGTGCTCCAACCGAGCCTTGCCAATATTTCTTCTATTTTTATTGGTTTGTCCTTTACCGGAGTCATTAATGAATCTAAACAATCTTAATGATCCATCTTTCATTTTAACTATCACTATCGGATTAATATACTGCGTACTGCGTTGTTCTATAATTCCATTATTTAACATTTATTTCACTAACTTTGCCACTTCTATTCTACATGTTACTGGTATTGGATATTGTCTTACATTAAACCTTTCATTACTCTCTATTTTAGTTTCGAGTTCATATTATTTAATTAGGTGATCACAATTTTTAAATACACGTTGGTTTTTTAGTAATAGATTTAAAATTTTTTGTTTCTGTTCGCAGGTTCCATCGGATTCATTTACTTTTTCCTTTATTCGATCTTCGATATTTTCTATTTCAATAGATTAAATATTCATTACATAAGATGTTGGGTCTAAGCACATAGGTTTCATACTATCTTTCATGTTCAACATAATTAAATTCTTCTCCAAGTTGATAATACATTTATAACGTTCTAGGAAATCAATTGGATAATCAATCAATTATTGGATAAACTAATTTCGATAGCACAAAGAAAATTTCGTTAAATGTTATATCTTTTATGTTAAATGTTATCAACATTTACCGTTTGATTTGATTTGATGTGGTTTTGATTTGACACTATTTGCATTTATGATACATATTTTATTAACAAGAAATACAGATAATTTCAGGCTATTATTTAAAAGTTCAAATAAGTCTTCATTAATAGCAGTTATCTCATTCCCTGTGTCGATTAGTGCATTATGCATAACATTATCTATTTGAATTTTTATTGTGGGACATTTTCTAGCCGTTTTAGTTTCTGTCATATCTTCTTCAATCATTCCCTCCATGTCATCTATAAATCTGATCGTATGGATGGACACGCTTGAGTTCTCGTCCGTATGTTTGTACCCTGGATCATCGGACCTTACTGGTTTCCCTCTCTCCCAGTATTTGTATCTGGATAATGAATCCCACTCGTACTGGCTATTGGCTCCAGTATATTAGGTTGTTCCTTACTCTTAATTTTATTTTCCCTTCTCTCAGATCTTGTGGACTACCACTCCTGGTTTGGTTTACATTACGGTTTGTATTTTGATTTTGTCCTACTACGCCTGGATTCTTCCACCAAGGTACACCTGATTAAACATCCTGGTTTCCCCGCCCCCACCGAGACACATCTTGTCTTCCATCCTGATAATTATTTAATCTTCTTGTGGCGTTTTCCCTCGGTGAGAACTCCATACTGCTATATGGCATACCTCTTCTCGCATTACGATTGGTATTCCAGGTTCCTATCCTTTATCATCATTTCCTTCAGTTAACTTTAAAGCTCTTACCTCCGGATCTGTTTTCTCGAATCGAGTGCTCAATTCCAAAGTGTCGTCATATTTACCAAGAAGATCTTGAAAATTTATTAAGTCTAACCCGATTCACTTTTGAGCATCATTTGAATATTGTATGTGAAAACACGAGTTAAAATATGAATGATTTCTTTTTCCTCCATTTCCTCTAGATAATTTTAATACAGCTATCTACTGCGTAGACCCCATGGACGTTTGATAAAATTGTTTCATTAATGACATCTTATAGTTCAATTGCGTGTCATAATTTCAGTACGTTTCCATGAATATTTCGCAGAAATCTTCATAACTCGTGGGAATAAATCCCAAAGAATCAAACCAGGTTTTAGCGTTTCTTTCCATCATCTAAATTAATCGTGGATTTATTTTATTTGGTACATTATAATTCTAAAAAAAAAAAAAATTTAACAGCTTGTAAAAATGCGATCGGATGTTCGTCTTTATTTCCGCTAAACTTTAAATTTGTAGGAACACTATAATGACTGGATACTTGGGTACTACCTCCGCTAGGTATATTTTCTAATTTTTCTTGTATTTCCCTTTCCTTTTCTTTAAGTTTAGCCTCAAGATCCATTTCTATTTTTTGAGTTAATTTTTCATGTAGTGATTTTTCTTTCACAGTTAACTGTTCAATTACTTTTTGTTTGTATACTACAATCTTTCCATCAATATTATCAACATTAGTTTCCAATTCAATTTTATTTTTAATCATTCCAGTCTCTAGTGCATTAACTTTCCCTTTATATTCTGTAATTACTTCACACTTCTCATTTACATGCTGTTCAATTATGTTTATTTTCTGACAAGTCCCCTGCTTGTTTCTTCTGTTCTAAAATCACATATTTCTGCTTTTGCTCTTCTAGAGATCGATCTAGTATTTGATTAAATTCTATGTTTATTTTATCTATGTGGCTACTAAGTTCCATTTTATTCTCCTCTAATTTTTTTGTTAATTTAGAATTAATTTTTTGTCTTAAACTAGTATTATCTTGTTTTACTTGATTAAGCAACATATGAAGCCAGGTTGGCGTCTCTGTAATGGCCTTTACGGAATCCCGTACGTCCCCTGCGGTCTGAATTTCCCCTGGAAATTGTCTAACTACCCCCCTCTCTAAATACGAAGTTCCTTGTAAAGTGCTAACAGTCGCCGAAGTTTCCTGCCTAGGACGTTCTGCACTCCCCGCAACGTCATCTCTACAGATGTCCCTGGGTTTGCAATGCCATTCCATTTAATAGATTAGATACTGCATCTACGGTTTCCTCTGACTCATCCCCCTCATCAGCGTTTTGACCACGATACCTAATAAAACGATCGTTTGGATCCGCCATTGCATTAAGTTATCATTCTTACAAATTCTGTCTTTACTAAAACACTACACTAGAAATGTTCACTAATAAACCAATGAAACACCATAAAAACACAACTGAAGTACATGAATGATTATTTCTTATAACTAATACTCTTTTCTCCAATATCGTTTCTTCTATATTTTTAATATACTCAATCGGTAGATGCTCTAATTTCTGGGCATGAAAATATTGTATCCCATCGTTGGTGCGCGGTGGTTTATAAAATTTTTACTTTATTCTTTTTTACACAAGATGTCTTCATGATACCATAGCACTTCATAAATCATATTCATGATCATTACCCTTCCAAATAATTTGAACATCACAAGATAAAATTGATCAGATACCAAATTAATTGATTATTTTTCATTAACAGAAAATATCTTATTAATATCATAGCATTTCATACATCCCATTCATAATCATTACTACAAAATAATTTGAATATAATAATACAGTTAATCAGATATAGAAATTAATTGATTTCAATTTTTTTAAACACAAATGGAGTTTCTTTGAAGACCAAAATGAACATTGGTAGAGAAAAATTGACGACTGAGCTAGGCAAGGTTACTTTTCAGATACATACTGATTCTCATACACATTTTCCATGGTACTGCGGGTCGGGCGTGAACTCGAGTCCATTGCTTAAGGATTTCATGTCATTCAGTCACTTTAATAAGTTCCAGAAATAGTTCCATCTCACTGACAAATTTAACACGAGGTACAACATACAAATGATTAATATTAATTACACCACAATGCCTCGACGGGCTTCATAACTTCGTCACATGATGTTCGTATTCTTCTCCTCTTCCTTCCTTCTTAATATGTATAAATGAATTTACCATCATCTTCTAGAGGTTCGAGTTTCCTGCCGCATTTTATTCACACAACGCGCTATCCCGGGACTATGTGGAAAAAGCTGCCGCCTTCTTAAAAACTCTCCTTCCAACCTCACACTGATTTTCCTCCTTTTACCGCCCGCCGACCTCTATCTGTCCTTTTATCTCTCAGAAAGCCGGTATAGACTCGCAGATAAAGCCGTTGTAGATTCGCTGAACTAGCTGTTATAGATTCGCT
This sequence comes from Laupala kohalensis, assembly GCA_002313205.1. NCBI lineage: Eukaryota > Metazoa > Arthropoda > Insecta > Orthoptera > Trigonidiidae > Laupala > Laupala kohalensis. The sequence continues at coordinate 35,064 of NNCF01130031.1, forward strand.
GAACAAGCGAAATTTATTTTTAAATAAAACACCCCACAGCTTGCCACAGCGCCAATTCTAGTTGATTAAATTAGTTTTTACAAATTTAGTTGTTCAGTACATGCTTATCTTTGAGCACTGGAACTATAACCCACAATTCCTGCGATAATTAAACTATATCCATACATGCATATTTACACCCTACATTCACTCGTATTGTATTTACAACTTAACGCTACTTAAGCATATAGATTGATTATGTTCATATTTACGTGCTTTGGCGTACATCATTATTGGTTTCTGGACAGATCCAAAGAAAGATAAAGTTACTAGGTTTCTTTTATAACAAATAAGGACAAATATATAAAGATTATTTTGAAAATATATAAGCATTAAACAGAATTGCCTGAGTAACTATTCCTTTTATATGAATAAATATAATATTTTATAATCACACAATGTATGTATTGAAAATTAGTAGACTATGGGTTTAATTTTTTCTAATGGGGCTTAAGTCTCACCAACGTCTAGGTCATTAGAGCCTTTACTATGGGCTTCGAGAAACTTTCCGAGCTAATGTTATTTTTATATTCTGACAAAAGTACCACCTTAATATACATTCTAAAACATAGTGAATAGAAATAGGAAATAACGACGAAATTTTTACACCTTACGGGGTATTTACAAAAATATTTCACTAAAAACTTTGAAAAATACTGTTCTAACGGAAATGTCAACCGCATCACGGCCACAATGCGGCCCTTGTCAAAGAAACAGTCAAACGACAAACTAAATTTATCATCGTTTTAAAATAACAAAATAATGTCTTCATCTAATAGTAAAAATCAGTATAATGTATTGTTAATTAATAAGAACTACTTTGGTGAATGTTTCCAAGTTTCGTGAATAGTGGGCAACTTGACTTCAGTCAACGTGGATGTAATACCTTTAAAGTAACTCGAAAGTGGCAAATCGAAAAATATAATCTGACAAAGTTCACAGAAAAGAAGTTGAGAATGAGATGCGGATCTAATTTTAAACCGAAAAGGAAGTGCTATTTAAATAAACTAAAATAAGATTATTAAGACTAATTCCCGAAGAAGAAGAAATGGTGAGATCACGTACCATAGTAACTAGAAGTCACCTTTTCCAGTTTCATTTTTATCACGTAATTTTTATGTAACACATGAATTCGAAATACGACCACATAAATACATTTGATCACATGTATTCGAAAAACCGCGAGGTATATACGTCAATAGCATCATAATGTTTATTGCATAAATCACGGCGCAAATTAATTTATCATATTAATGACTATCAAAGTATGCCCATTTCATTGAATTTCATTCTTTCAACAAGACATTTAATGCTTGAGCGCAAGATGTGTTACAGCAGCACAGGAAAGTCATTCGAGAAGGGACAAGTAGGACGAGGGTCAAAGGTTGAAAGCTGGAGGAACAGTAGCATACCGCCCGGGATGGCAACCATCTGCTATAAATCGGTTGCCGGCCGGCCACCGTGTGCGTCACCCGTTGCCTTGAGCTCGGAACGTCCCCGTCACATACCTGCGACTTGAAAGGAAAAGTAATGGCGATGCAGGGTATGAGCTCAGGACCCCTCATAAATCCGTGTGCTTGCTCAGTACAACCTTGCCTCGGCATCGTCCCTTCGTATTGCACTTCCTGTCTTGTCGCTTCCTGTGTACAATCTCTCCGCAATGTCCACAGCGTGCTGGGACGAATGGTGTGGGCTCAACCTCATATTATGCATTATATCTCCAAACTATTGTTATAATACTTTACGACGATTAAACAGTAAGCACCTCCGATGGCTAAGTGGTCAGCGTGCTCGCTCATCACCTAATCACACCGGGTGGGGTCAGAAGAAAATTGTAATATTTCACATTATGTCCCTGTTCATTTAGCTGTGCCAACTAAAAACCGAACTCTCCTTCTTCTATCCACCTCCTCCTAGTATCAATTACTCTAATATTACTAATACCTACTAACACCTCCACGTAGGCCAAGTTGTTGGTAAAACCAGTTAATCGGCCCACCTACTAACAAAAACCTACTACCACACACCTCCTACCTTCTATTGCTCCACGTAGGAAAGCTTCAGTAGCACGCTACATTTCTTATTTACAAATACTACAATTTAAAACAGTATTTACTATAGTAGCGAAAATCCTTCAAAGAGAATGTACATTTGTTAAAAACTCAGTCAAAAATAAAAAAGCACTCATTAAAAAACAGTAAACAAAATAATTGAAATGAAATTAAAACTTAGAAAGCTATTAAAAGTAATATTCAAGGTTAGACTTCATAGCCATGCTGTTTTCGACGGCATTGACGTTATTATCAGAGTTTCTGGTTAAAGGTAAGTTTTATTTAAAAATTCGGGTAAATCACGTCAAATACAGATATCATCCCAACGCATAATAAAATTGTAATATGTATATGTTCTTGATAGTAAGACGGCATTTCAAAATGTCGGTAACAATGGTTCCAAAATTGTGAATTGAGCATAAATTTGGAACATTTTTGCATTTCATAGAAATTTCTTACGCATTATTTAATCATCAATATGTGTTTGTAACTGTTAAAAAAATCTAAATGTTCAATAACAACTAATTTATCATATTTAGAAGCACAATGTTATCTGAACAAAATAACAGCTTTTATAAAACTATAACACAAATGTAAATTTAAACAAGGCTTCACATTTAATACGATCCCCATTTTATCAAGATAATAGAGAGTTTAATGTCTGTATTCATGCATATTTTATACTTAACATTTGTGTAAATTATAGTTCATATAAACAATAAATATAACAGTAAATTACAGTTGATATGAATAATAGTTTTAACAAACGGAGACAAAGAAAAAACATCTAAAATATCCATTACATTCGTGCAAATCGAATTCGCATACCAACGATTTCTATTTTACTTTATACACTGTCTCTTATCGCATATCTAGCATTATCATTCACAACCGACTTCCTAGATGTAATTAGAGAACCACATGCTCTCTCTTAAGGGGGTGCAATAACAGTTGCTTCCCTTAACACAGGGCCACGCGCCACGAAGCACGTGTCGGCCATCCAATCGCTTCCAGAACGTAGCCTTAGTAACCGTGTGATTCAGACAAAGGGCGACAGCTACACGTATGGCTACACCTGTTAACATATCCGGTCAGAATATGGAATTTCTCGAGCATGTAATGTGATGACTAATACTCTTGACAACTTGGACAATTTACTCTTATTTCAAGGAGTGAAGATGAGACACACTGAGGAAATAAATCCTATCATTAAATTATATCATACGTCTCATGTTTGTATTTAATTCTATATATTCATGCTGTGATTACAGAATGAATGATTACCTGAATTTAATTACCATATTAAACGTCTTCCACAATGAAATAGTTTAAAATGCGCATGCAGTCAATTTACAATACAACTCACAATTTAGTTGTCGTAATGAACTACCGGAAAAGTCCATGGTCAAATTATACTGTATATTTTTTTCTGAAACTACGTCATTTTCGGCATTAGACTATTTCCAAAGCAACTTGAACGGCTAATCTAATAAATACTCACATGAACTTTTAGCAATGCCTCAAGTAAAATTTTGTATAAAAGTAACGAACTTCAAGCACAGAATGCGTGTGTGAGGAAATGTATAAGTCACAACGAATAATGCATGTAATGATAATGTTATCAGACAAACCATTAATGTTCCAAAAGACCAAATAGAAACTGAAAAGAAAAGTTCATACTCTTGTGTCATAAGAAGAAGGTAAAAAGAGACTGTGTTATCCATTTTTTATCGTTCAAAAATCTTCTCAGGCTACTGTTTCAAAGTATTCGTACTTCTTTATATTGAATAGTTCTGGAATAAAAATTTTCTTAAGAAAGGTGCAACCTATTATATTTGAATTAACTCCGTAATGATTAGTGCTAATTAACGTGAAAAAGCCACAGAAATTAAATTATTTAATACTGGCTGATTAACCGGTGTTGCCCGGGATTTTTCTTAGATATCTTCTTTCACCCAGGAAAAAATAAAATCTACCTATATTGTACGATGCAAGTACCTTTACTTACTGGATTTTTAAAACACATACAACATCCTTATAATTAGGATGTTGAATGTGTTATAGTTATTTTTCAAATTCAAAACAATACTATAATACAAAACTTGACTGTGTAAACTACACCATTTTGCGAGACCCGTGTCAGTCGAATTTTCGCTTCCGAGGCATGACGCGGCTGCACCATTTCATTAAAACGTTTATAAAACCTTAGTTATTAATCCAAATTTTACGATTTAAAGACGTTTTTAATCTTTGATAAATCACAAAACGAATAATGCATTAAATTTGATGACAATTGACTTTTTACTTCTAAAATTACTCTCTTAAATTGAAGTATTTTAACAGATTTGAACTAAAGTTTTATCTATAATATACGTTAATTTTTATAGATACACTTTTCTGTAGAATACTTTGATGCAAACAATATTGCCATTCATAATTGTCAACTATCTATAATCGTTTACGCAAAGTAAGTAAATATAAACAATTCCCCCGATTTCATCGACATTTATTGTCAAAAACCATTTATCACACATGTCTTTCTTATCACACATTAAAAAAAATATAAGTTACTATTTGTTCATCCCGGGCATTTCAACTATATTCTTGCCAAATTTCATCACGATCGTTTCAATAGTTTTGTTATGATCAGGTAGCAAACAGACACACTTACGAACTACGCATTTATACAGCATATTAGTATGGAGTATGGTCAGTTCAGGGAAAAGCGCGAGCAACTCCATTCAAACTCTTGGAACCTTGGCATAAGACACAATAGCAAAATAACACAAGATTAAAGAAGCACGAACCTTCAAGCTGTGTCGTTGAAACTCGAAATAAAACAAAACATTCACGCAAATACATCAGTAAGAAAAAGAACAAAAGAAAACTCAGGAACTCATTAAATAGATCGCTGTATGAAAAACAAGGTTTATACTACTTCTTTTCCTCATCTCCACATGAAATGACACAATCCTCCGACCGACGCAAACCTTGTAGTTAAAAGAAGAGAGAATACTAAAAAACGACTGGCCTCCAGGATACAGGAGGAGGATCGATTCCACTTATTCCTCTTCATTATGCTAAAGAAGTCTCAGTGAGTTACAGTACCTCGATCTCAGGTTGAAAACGTATTCGGATTATGAAGAGTTGGACATTTAAATAGTTTAAATACTTAGAATTTCATGTCACAAAATGAGATATTGTTCACTAGTTTTAAACACACATTAGTTTTAAAATCTAGTTTAGCATTGCACCCACTCACGTTCATTCGATTAGAAATAGACAAATTATTTTCCTTTCATCGACTTGCTATGGAAGCAAATTATTATGGAATAGAATAAATATCCTACGGATAAATAACATAAAGGAACACAAAGTACAAATGCAATGAAATCATATTTTATTCATTATCAATTTAACTGAAGTTTAATACTTCAAAACTTAAAAATAAGAGTTTTCATCGTATGATCTTAACATTACAGCAGATTTTCATTTATTTCTATTGACCTCTTCCATTCACTCTACATAAATACCTATTCGTTATTTACAATGCCTATACAACTAAAATAACTACAACTATAATTCAAACAATTTCAGTAATTTTATTTACTGCCCATAACGTGGTTTTACGCAGTTTATAACTGCTCTTTTCTCCTCAATATTTTTTATTCATAATAACCATACTTCTCATATTTTTGACGTATTCCTCAAATAGAAGAACTCACATGGAATAAATAGTGAAAATTGTAAAAAAAAACTAACTTAAATTCTTATTTTTATGCTAATTTGATAAATACTACATATGCATTAGAAATAAATCCACATATGCCAACTTTAAAAATCACTGTCAGATGTCACGCAATAATATGAATCACAAACGAAACAAAAATACATTAGCTGTTATTTTAATTGAAATACGCAAAATGAATTTACTATAGGTAATTTGTAAAAGTCAATGGTTAAATATGCAAGGGCAGAAGAATAGAAATAGCAGATAATAATTCAGATAAAATTTAAACGGCGTCCTGTGTGGCCAATTTATTTTTATGTATCGTCAAAATGTATCGTTTTATGTATGACATGTATCGTCAAAAATATTATGAAATGAGATTTCAAAGAATTTCTTTTAACTGGTATAAATGCAATATGCGTAATAAGTGAATCGCGCAAATTATTCATCACAAAATTTACCTTTTTCAAAAAATCTTTCCGAGTTATATCAGGTAATACATCAACGTTCTTTAAATACCTAAGTATAAATAAGAAAACGAATATGATTATACTTCTCCCAATTTCCTTTTTTCGAAGTCTACTTCCGAACATTCTACAGCAAAGTCCACACAATTGCAGTCGCTGTTCCTTAAACATCACAAACGGTTACCAGAGCTGCAGGGTAGTTAAGATTCATGAACACATGCAAAAACCTCCGAGCCATCAATTCTGTCCGCGGCCGGTTTTTTTTTATTCCGAGCGGTCGCCGTTCTGAGGGAATGGTAGGGGGAGAGGGAGGGAAGGAATAGCCGGTGGCGTCGACGATGGAGGCGGAGACCCGCGGGCATTATAAACGAATTAGCAGCAGCCACAGACCTCGGCGTTGCTCGTAACTCCCACTCACCCCGTCGCCGCCGCCTCAAAATCTCGTTCCACTCCGAGAGGGACTACCAGGAGCGCTCTTAAAAGTGTTCGCTGACCTCAGAGGAAACCGCAATGGCATATGAAAATGTATGTGTTGTCGCGAGGGAATACGACTTTGGTTGTGATTTGAGGAGTGGTGTGAACAGTTTGTGTCAAAGGATATTACGAATCTATTTATTTGTCATACCTACACATAAGACATTACATTAAATATGGATACCAGTATAAGGAATATTCCTACGAAATGCTTGTTCTCCTCTGCAATTCTCTTTACCCTCAGAGTTGCATAAGAATGAAGACCAAGGTATGAATGGTGACGGATGAATGGTTTGTTTTTGTCTCTGATACTTCTTCTTTCATTGTACATTGTTATGCCTTGTTTTTCACTTCAAAATGATGTTTGGTGTATTTACTATAATGTAACTGAATAATTAATGAGGGGAAGCCTCATGCGTTAACTTCGCCTCTCAATAAATATGCATTATTATTTTTTTACTTTCATTGTATAACGTACATTCACTGTCTGTTTCGCACTCTATACTCATTCTTTCATTCCTTCTCTGAAGTTCCACGTACTGTTCACAAAGTTTCTAAAAAAAATTATTTATTTATTTATTGCCTTAGGGCGAAGTTCAGGTCATGAGGCCTGCTCTTCCACCAAACCGTTACTTGAGAGGGGGAATTGGGAAGGAGGGATGTTGGGTTGTCGGGGAACATATGGTACCTAATGGACATTTGTCGGAAGTAGGAAAAGGAAACTCCAGTTGAAACCCTCACCTAGTTCGGCTGAGCAGGCTATGGAACGACGTTCTACTGGTCAGGAGAAGGGAGGGGAAGATGCTACAACTAGACCACTGTCAGTATTCATAAATATAAGTCTTTCGTCGCAATCGTCCTGTACGATATTTATGTTTTTTTTCTGTATTTCTTTCCTTGGAGCACGCTTTCCTTGTTCATCTCCATAAAATACCTACTTCTCTTCTATCGCACCCACATATCCCGCCATCATCGAAGGATTAGTTTCTCGACTTCTAATACGAAAGAAAATAAAAGTAAATTTACAACACCCACACAGTCACGTCACACCATAGTCACGTGCAAAACCAGATATTGTAAACCAGGCATAATTATAAAACGAGGTAATGCGATTTAAAAATATAATACGCTACAAAAAAGCACGCATTTCTCTTAAATATTCAATGATAAACCGATACGCACATGAGGCATTTTTGGAAAACTTCTGTTCAGTGATTCATGAAACTGGTCCTTGTTACATTTGGATTTTAAAATTTAATGGGTTATTCTTTTTTTCCTATTTGTTATTTTTTGTTCAGGGAAATCATGAATACAAACAATATTCAGAATATTCATTACGCAGGGATAACATACAACCAATGGGTGGTGTATGGTGATAAGCTCATTTTTTAGTTAAAAAAGCCACGAATCGTGTTATGGTGAGGGAGAATTTCTGTTATAAGGGTCACATGCAATACTGTAACGACAGGCAAACTTTTCGACGTCGTAATCATTATGAAAGATGTAATTGTTATTCAATATAGTGACAACCACCAGAACGGTTTCTGCAGCTTTGTAGTCCGTCAACGATTAACAGACAATCTGAAAGAAACAGAATAATCAGAGATGACTTACAGAAATCCAACCAAAAGTGGTTGATTCTTTTGTCTTAAACGACATTTTATACACATAGTAAACCAAGTAGATTCCAACGATAAATGTGAATCAAACGATCCCTTGTCCATTTAAAACTAGCGAAACACAATATAATGACTTGTGACTTGGAGCAGGTACTGTCGGGTTGAGCCCAGATTTTGAGTTGACAAAACTTCGTTATGGCTTCCGATTCAAATGTGAATCAAGTATAAAATTAGTTTCGCATCACTTTTTTCCCTTCACTCCATTTTCTACACCCATAAAAATTAAATGAAAATACTAAAAGAAAACACTCTGATTAAATTGAATAATTAAATTGACCTTTTTTTTGTATGTTGCTGGCTTCATAAGACGAACGTTAGTGTGTGGACATATCAACAAATTTGTTTGCTTTGTTGATATGTCCACACACTAACGTTCGCCTGATGATGGCAGCAATATTTTGCTGAAACGTTGTGATACTAGAAATAAATAGTCTACAAAAAAAAGGTCGATTTAATAATTCAATTTAATTATGATTGTAGATGTAAATAATGTCAAAATACTCTGATCAGGATACATACGGACTGGTAGGATATAAGCAGAGCTCACTTCTTGAACATAATCTCATTCTAAATATGTCCTTACATATGCAGTTTCAGGTACGAACCCGATGAGCTAAGGCTTCGATAACATAAGCGTCAATTGAATGTACGTAACTCGCTTAGACAAATAATAGTCAACATTAGTGAAACTCTATCATCACTTGTTAATTCTTGTCGTTTTACGGGCATGAGAGGAGCGCCCGACCAACTTCTCCATTAAATTCAGTAACTAGCGCAGCGAAGATGTTTGCGCAAAGCTCATCAGAAACTCGGGACTGGATAAACGTGATTAACTCGGGTCATATCGGACGCGCGCACATCGGAAATTAGGGAAAAGCCGGGCCAGCGACGAAAATGAAATGCGCGAGGGCTATTTACTTTGAGTGTTGCGCTGTTAACTCGCGGGAAAAGCGGCAGCTGGTTGAGTTCGCACGCTTCTTATCGACGTGTGCAGAAGGCGACGCGGGAGATGGCAGCAGTGTAGGGCATATTAGGCGACAGGAGATGTAAGAAAGGAAATACGAGCGCTGCGGCGCCTTCGTTCTAACTTCTGCCTTCTGAAGTACACGAACCTCTTAGCTTCAAAATAATGTCGGATTGCGTCACGTCTCACATTATAACTACTACGGTTTACTTAAAAATATGAACTATGAAAATATTTAAGCATTCTTGTCGCAAACTCCTTTAGTAAACGTATGATGTTGATTCAATAATATAAATACGATTTAAAATCTTGTTAACAGAAACTACATCTTCTTCTGCCACTACAGCCTATGTAGAACCTTGGCCTCCTCAAAAATTCGTCTCCACTCCTTCCTATCTCAGATCTTCATCCTCCAGCCACTTATTCCCCGCATTCTCAAGTTCTTCTCCACATCTTCACTCGATGTTTTTCTGGGTCTTCCTCTTTCCTCCCGGATTACCCTCCCAGGCAGCATGAGAACACCAATTGTTTATCATCCTCACATTGGAGTCTTCTTTGTTTAATTGTACTAACTAGGTTTGGTTGGTAGAAGTTCATTGTTGAACCTTCTTCTCCATCACCCTCCTTCATGGGGCCGTAAACTTTCCTAAAATCTTTCTTACCCACGTGTTTCGGATAAATTGGTCTTCGGTGTTTAAAACACACGCCTGGCATCCATAAAGCAACACAGTTCTAATCTTGGTCTGATATACCATAATTTTCTTTCTGCGAGATAGGCCCTTGGCGTTTAAAACAGAATTGAGAGCAATGCTACATCTTTTTCCTGACACAGTTCTAGCTCATATCTCCTCATTTCTTTCATTTTTATCTGTAACCATTAGACCTAGGTAATTAAATTTGTCCACTCTCTCAAAATTCCTTTCCTCCCATTCAGTTCCCCTTGAGACAGATTTTCTAGATGTAATGAAATGTTTCGTTTTTGTTTGATTTATTTCTAGTCCCATGTAGCAGCCTCGTCAAATTCTTTGAAGGGTTTCTAGAGATAAATCTTGACGTCTTACTAACATGACATTATTTGCATAGGCAAGGTGTTCGTAAAACCAATTATATACTGTTCCTTGGTGTCGGAGTTATTGTTCTTATGACTTTTTCGAGAGCTATATTAAAGAGAGAAAGTGGCATTGGGTCTCCTTGTCGAAGGCCATTGCTAATGGTGAATTCTTCTGTGTTTCTCAAATCTTTTCTTCAGTCCAAGTTTCTTTAGTGTGTGCACTAGATCAGAGTTTCTAATTTGTGCGGTGTTCCAAAGTCTTGCCTATGTCTTCATTTCTTGAAATTGAATGTCTTGTTCTACATCATACCTCAATTCCCAATTATTTGTATTTTCCTTCCTCACCTCAACCATTTGTCTCATCCGCGCATTCACTATGAAAAGGTAACTTTCATAACATGCTACTCGGTTCCCAGGTCTATCATGTGTGCTGCGTATCTCCTGCTTATCATTACATTTGATTAATGAGGTATTTGTCTGGTGAGACTCACGTTTATTTATGACGTTCCTTGTCAATGAAATAAGTGGTACTCACATTTAGTGCGTTTCCTATTATAAAAATCACAGCTATCGTGCCGTTCCCATTGCATGTTTCATATTTGCTATGCTTGCGCTCTTGAGCTGTCTTCTCTCCCAATTTGGACATTACATACTAATGTTATATCACGTTTTGGTATGCTCTCACATATTTTTTCCACGTCTACATAAAATTCTTCTTTAATTTTTTAATCCGCTTCTTGGGACATGGATACTTGTGCAAGAGATATTTCTTGTTCATAGAAGCTGTAGGATGTACAACAAATTCTAAAAAGGATTAAAGGAGATTTCATAAATCTGAAACCAAATACTGGACGGGAAAACGATAAATTGAGTGGAAAGTAATTAATTGAAAAGAGAACGATGTTGTTGATTGAGGTTTACCTTATCTAATCAAACAATAAAACCTCAGCAATTATAAAATTTATTGAAGTTTTAATATTTTAAAATAGTTTCTTACGAGAATTCTAGGAATAAATCAAAATTTGAGACATAATTTTATCAATAATTGATCATACAAATCAAAATTTGAGACATGAAAGATACATTAAATTTTAGTTTAAATACATAAAATTTAAAAAACATTTGAACAAGCTAAGTAGAGAATTTCTTTTTAAACATTGTAATATATAATAAGAGTAATATAATACTATCTGAAGTATATTATTCTATTTAATTACTTGGGGAAAATAGAGAGAAAATACGCCCAAAATATACATTCAGATATGCAATGAGGATTTAGCTACAACAAAGCTAATGAATCATGTGAATCAGAAACCCACGAAGACCGAGAGAATGATGGACTTCAATGAAATATTGCTTCGCTTCTAAAACGCTGGCAGTTGGAAAGACGCGCAGATTCAGAAACCAATCAATATTATGCATTCAATTTCAAAATTTATAAATCCAGTATGGGCTGGCAGAAGGGAAGCTCAAGCGCTTCGGGAGAGCTACGAGTTTTGGGACGCAGCCAAGACACACTTGCGTGACAGAGCACGTTGAGATGCAGATAGGCGGTCTGGACTTCGTTTTTCAACAAAACATTTTACTTGCAAAGGAAATGCTGCAAACGATATTGCTCGTTACTTCTATTGTATAATTTGTAATAAATACACTTCATGTATACTACGACTAATGTAAATAACATTCACATAAAACCCATTTAGTAGATTTCTGTCTGACAAACACGTTAGAAGACGACACTAATACAACCAGATACCGACAACTCAAGCTATCGCACGCTGTCACTATATCAAATGCGAGAACACCATCAAAGTACTCGTAGTTTTGTCATGCGAGCTATTGCAAATAACTAAACAGTCAAGAGTGTTTCTTGTAGTGACTCATTGGGTTTGCGCAACGGACAACTCGAAGAAGAGTAGCTGAATGTAGGATAAAATTTAGAATGAATCAAGAAATGAATTTGAAAGAAAACTACATTTTTTACTGTACTACTCATTAAAATTCATTCAGTATAGTATCCCTGCTTATTCTTCAAACATTGAAGCGTTTGAATGTAAAGTAAATCACTAATTTGAGTCAAGTTATATGTGATAGCAAGCCTACACACATATTTACAAAATACTTTACATAAATTACCTTAAACGAAAATTACTCAGAAAGTAAGTGTAGTGTATTCATCGTAAGAAACTTCTCCTTCTTTCATAACATAACAGGTTTTGCATCAAGGTAATTTCCAGTTATTATAGTGTGTTAATATCAGAGGAATAAAAAAATTAATAAACACCTTTAGCTTTTGAATGATTACTCCTGTTATCCAAAGAAATATATTTTTCAGTTTGTGTTAGAACAACACCACTGCAGACGTCACAATAAATGAAAATATTCATGAAAACATATTTCTGTGATATTTACATAATTCAATGACATGTTAAGAGGTGATATTAACAGGACGTTTCAGAGAAAGACAATTTTGAGTCTGAACCCTTCACTGTTGTCTATTTAATCATGGATTGGAAGCGGCTCCTTTGGAATATAACCTAATTCTATAGTGTTTACTTCTATAGATTAGCAATGCTTAGGAAGAGTTTTTCAACTCTAAAAATTCTGCAAAACTTCGAAAAAATCATTAATTTATTATTACAAAATTTGTGATTAAAAAAGAAGAAAGAGATACTTCCTCTTTATTACTCGCAACTATAAATCTGCAAGAAATTATTCAACAATTTTCCATGAAGAATATTTTATTTTACTTCCATAACTTATCTTATGTTTACATAAGCAATTTATACATATTCTTCGTATATATAATTATATTTCAACAAAACCTTTTTGAATTACTAATGCACAAAGATTATCACTGGAATCTTGGTTACTTTGAAGCTTACGCAGCAAAAGTGGAATGAAAATTTTATAATCTCAGAAGAATTACGTATTTCCCCTGATTGCTTCTTAGAAATTCAGTCATTTCTTCAATTTATGTTCGAAGCTTTTGAGACTACATATCTCAGTCATTTATTCATTCTCTGCCACCAAATCTGAGCAATGTTTGTTTCGTTTCACTTTACTCTTTATAAATAAATAAATTTATTGTCAAAAAGCAGTACAATCTAGTTGTTACACAACAAGTTTGAACAGTAGAAGCGATGGTTTTGTAAATAAAACTAGATTTATAATGCTTATATTTTAGTTTCGCCGAGTTAGTTATGTGTAGTCAGTTGTACTTGCATTTTTTAGTGTTTCCACCTCATATACGACAAATAGGGATATAAAGATCGTCTTGGATAGGGAAATGGCAATGAATGGTTCATGGTTCATGATACGGTGAAATCTCGGAAAATCTATACCAAACATTCAGTATCTCACATGGTCACAATACAGTTTAAAACACGAACTAAAGTACTATTTAAATGAATTAAATTTCAATTACACAAGTGAAAAATAAAATGTTTTATCAATATTCGCCTGTAGACACATTCTTTTGCTAAGCATGTAAAATTTTTTACTACATCTTGTTCCTATTTTTCCTACTTAGATACACATCACAGTAATATTATTGATTCACAACATAGTGAGTTATCCTCGACTCTTTCGAAAACAGAGCATCACCTTAAACATGTGAGTGAAGCATAATACACAGATAATAGTTTAATATGACAGAAGAATAGAATAATATTATGTATTATTTTGTACAAATGCTAGCGTATAGTTAAATTAAAGTGTGCAAGTCATACCAATGTTTTATTTATTGTTACGCGAGATAAATAATGTATTTAGAATAAAGTTTAAGTAGATAAAAAATTATAATTTTAAAATTGAGCAAAAGTGAAAATATCAGGGACATATCCGATATATCAGGGACATTTTTAAGATAAATAATGGATTTATTAGTCAATGCACCCGTTCACATAAAACAAAATAAATAGTATGGCCACATGGGTCTCTCAGTAACATCATTTAATCTAAATTGAATTAGTAAGAGATAAAACTACGAACACCATCTACATAATTCTCTATCCAAAATAAATCCTGAAAGAGATCTTAATAAACTCATCACCAACTTTACGTAGGGTACACAAAGCCATTCCCATGACTACTTTACATTCCCACGTAACGTAATGGGAGAGGGAAAAATTATTTGAGTATTTTGCTTTCAAACTCTCACTTCCATCAGAATGCCATATGCGTATAGCATACCTGAGTACCACAAGAAAGATTCGTAATGGGTCTCGTGAACATCGAACAGGCGATCTAGAGACCATTCCTTTGGTTGCACAATCGATAATCTGCCTTGAAAGACAAATTAAAAGCAGCCAACAAACGACGTGGTTCAATTATTCTGTGCACGCAGCACACTTCGATGTTCTATTACAAAGTAATCCTTCCCAAAGAGGAAAACGAAAGACGAGCTACAATGGAAACAATAGGCACTCCACGAGTGCGCCGCCTGCCTGTAATTACAGGACATAAAGGAGGAGATTCAAAGGCTTCGGGACTGGCGCTACACGAGTGTTCTGTCACGTATCTGAAAAGGAAACTAGACCGCTTGACCCTTATAGCCACGAGAAATTACAGAAGGTAAAAGAGTTCTGCAGAGAAGTATTTTCTTATGTCTTGAAGAAAAATGTCTTGAAAAACCTGAGTACATATTTCAAACGGTGAAGTGTTTACGCATCGTTATTACAATTAAAAAGAATTATACATTGTCGATTATTACACCTTCCATATTTACTAACTGATAATAGGGAGGCTCATTTTAAGGTGGTATTGACATGGTTTACATCCTTTAAAGCGCACTGTAAAACGGAAACCTCAAATGTTTCATTTGAATATACCCTATACTATTTCCCCATTGGCTGAAAGCTTAGCGGCGTTCTTTATTAAATAGTCATGTGGCGTACTCTGCATAGTATTCCGGAGTATAATTCGAAGCATATTCTTGTTAATGTAAATTAAAGTTCAATAATTAAATCAACGAAGTATTAAATTTTGTCGCCAAAAGTTTAGACTAACTATAAAATATATATTTACCGTGATTTACATTTAATGTCACGGAAAAACTGTCGAAAACACGCAAAAACAACGACCGAAAGTTACTTTTTTCAAAGTAGAGTACTAATGAGAAAAACCTGAAATTTTAAATACAAGAATCATTGAGCGAAATCGGCACATTTTTTCCTCACATCATATACAAAAGCTAACATTGGAAATAACATTTTGTGTTTTATAAAATTATTATTCGTACAGCTCTATGTGAGGAAAGACTCTACAAGTCAGAGCTCCATACCAACGATTTTCTCTACAGCGCACTTCCAGTAGGTCAAGAAACCCAAGCGACTGCAAAGGGGTAAATAGACGGATGATTTCAAAAGTGATGATTAATGGAAATAAGGGCGAACGGTGATGGGGGTTGGTCGAATGGAGTGAAAGGAATAGGAAACGGAAATATTCTTAGAAAATCTGGCACAAACCTGCTTTATCGGCCATTGCAAACTCTACTTAGGTCACCCGAAATCTCAATCAACGTCACCAAAGGTCGAAGGCGAGATCACTAAATCAGAGCTCTGTCAATCTATCGGAGGTCGTGAAGAAATGGACAAAGAATAGGAATTTTTTTTATAAATATTAATCAATTCACAATTACTGGCGTAAGACGCTTCTAAAAACCATAGCATGAATTTTAAATTGGAAACGAAGAAGAATATTCAAAGTAATTGGAAGCAACGCTGAATATACTTCTTCCATTTTTCTACATACCTAAGTGAAAAAGTTTTGTCAACATTACATGGTAAAATCAAAATATCAATTGTCGCATGAAAACATTAATTTTTTACAAAAAATGAGGCAAATTTTAATTTTTTATGAGACAACAGACAAGCATACTGAACAGTTTTTTATAATCTCAATAACAACAATTATATTTTTAGATACTTCAAATGAAAATTTTCTTTTTTAATAATATATAATTTACAAAGAGTACGTACCATTTTTAACGGATTAAAGACCTCAATATTTTCTATGTATTAATGTTAATTGAATTGTATTTTAATGCATAACAACTTTGGACGTGGATTTTTCAAAAGAGGATCATCATAAGATAAAGTTCTAGAAGCTGCGCACTACACAAGTGTTGCCCAAATAAAGGTAATAAAATTAATATTATAGTTTCAAGAAACATGAAAATTCAAAAACACATTCCCAGTATACATACATAACATTTGATTAGATAAGTTTTGATGAAATATCAACTTGATCAGAATGAAGAAAACTCTGAAAAATCCTGGATGTAACGCAAAAAAAACGTTTTTTCTTCCATTTGGGGGGGGTTTACGTCATTTTTACCACATTTTACCATCTGATATTGGTTTACCTTGTGTTCTTCTCGTCACTAGAACCAGTGTATGAAGTGATGGAAGATAATTTTGTTGAATACAGCGACTCAAATAATCAGCAAAATATTATTAACACTTCATACTTTTCCCCAGCTGTTGCCTACATGAAGTTCTTCTAATAAATTTCTTTTAGAATAATTTATTAATTTTTGAACAAATATGGAAATTATAAAAGTTTATAAGTATGATTTATTAGAACATGATAATTACGGCGCATCCCCGAATGTACCATTCTATTTTGACAGAAATTGGAAAACAAATGGAAATTAAATAAAAAACTAAATCACCGTACAAAAATAATTTTACCTGATATTATCGTATGATGTCTGACATATTCAATAAAAATATAGAGCAATGAACCTAAATTATTACTGCCATAAAAACCAGCGAATCCTTTTCTCTGTAGTCTATAAAAACACGATTACAAATCATTAACAACGGCGATTGTTGCAGAAAAACATTACCAAAAATTATCAAATTAAAAGAGAGAGAACAATCAAAAACCGCAAAACACTCGAGTTATTATGTTGGTAAACTGCTCAATTAAAAATATATCAAATATATATTATACTTGACAATACAATATATATTAATAGAAATAGAACATCACATATGTATCAATAGAAATAGAATTCAAAAACATGAAATCCAGAAACAATGCACGTCTGGAAATTGGAATGTAAGAATAGTAATTCTGTAATTCATATTAAGCACAGGGCAAAAATGAAAACTTAGCGATGGAGGTGAGGAGAGAATACCACTTACTTCATAACGGATTAGAAACTGACAGAGATGAACAATACATACCTCCAAGCTAATGCTTGAGATTTTCAGAATATTCAGAAAAATAACAAAAAGAAATACATTTTGATGAACATACTTGAAGTATAAATAAAAAAATAAATCGAAAACCATATTTCCACAAAATAGTTCAGAAAAAACAAGTACAATAAATAATACAGATAATCAATAAAATTTCAATGAAAGAGAAAATTATTCGTGTTTCACAATTTGAAATTAGGGTCGTAACTTGTGTGGACTCCACACACTCATATAAAGCGCTCTCACCTCAGAAAGTTGTATGACTCTATCCTGAGCGCGGAGGGTGACGGCGAGTGGGAAGGAAGCAGTGTAGCGAGGGTGGACGGTTAGGGCTAGGGAATGTGATAACGCGTTGCAAAAGCTCTACCCCTGTTGGAATTGGTTTTAAACCCCACCCTCCAGAGATGGTGCGATTTCGTCCGTCACCGGAAATTACAAATTCACGATTGTACCGGGCACTGACTTTGATGAGAAAGGTATACAGCAATACATAACTGTTAGGGTTTGGTAAGGATATCCTGGTAACAGGAAATATGAAACTAGTAATGAATGGATATCAAGGAATACATTTTGTAAGGATAACAAATAGATCAATATGTTTTTTTGTCTGCATGTCATTTATAAGAGAAACAGTCGATGTCGCAGTGCACGCGATTGCTAAAACAAGTGCCCATGAAAATTCAACTCTGTAGAAAGGAACAAAGAAAAGTCAAAGGCAAACAGTAAAAAATATATTTCATAGTTTGTAGGTTGTAAGGCGAGAGACAAATGAGATGAGTTGTTTCTTGACAAGGAGACTGCAAAATTGATGTTGATCCTTAAGATATATGGTCATGGAAAACAAAAATCGAAACACCGAGTTCCACCATTAGACAACGAAATTCAAATGCTCAACAAAATAAAATTGAGACAGACAGACAGACATCAAATTTTCTCGCGGATATGTAAATACCGTACCTCAAACGAATTATACATTTTTGTACAATTAAAACGATAAAATTAAGTTACGTCCCTCGATTAATATTGAAATAGCCATACTGTATTGCTCCCAATTCTAGTAAAATGATTCAGCGTCCACAATCCGTATCTACAGTAAGGGTACGTTATTTATTAAAGAAGAAAAAATCGTCTCATTTATGAAACTACGCGCACTGTTTGTGACGGAATTATGATAGCTCTGAACATTGACGGTCATAAATGGAGAATCCATTATACAAGTTAAAATTACACGTTTCATAAAACCCTATAATAAAAAACTAATGGTTATATACCCCAAAGTTTACCAGTGTTTGTTAAAACTAAAGTTTGCCAGAGTATTTTGAGTACAGAGTACATATTGATAGGTACAAAATGTCTAAATATTTTTCTCTATACGTGTGTCTCTATCTTCACGTCTACTAATAAAATTTCCTAACATCATAATTTTGTTGTACAGTAATTTTCTGTTATTGCAGCTTAATTCAGTACTTGTACAACACCTTTTGTTATTCCATGGCACTTCTCACCGATGGAACTAATACCGCATTAAATTACAAATGGGAGAGATTCCACGAAGAGTCCACATTTTTGTAACAAAAATATCGAAAAAAAACAATGCGGGATTATTTGAAGGAGAATTTATATTAACAATAAGTTTCTTGGTTATAATAAATGGCAGGAAATCAGACGGACGCCTGGAATGAACGTTTGAAGCATGAGCAACTATAATAATTATTGGATCCCCACCTGGTCACCATTCCAATTCCTGAAAGAGTGTTTTGAAAACTGAATTAGCGCAAAGGAGCTGAAGAGATATTTGGCAAAGCACACTGCACATCAAAAGCAGACTGCTGGACGGACGCGCATCTGCCTAAAAAACGACGAGCTTCCACCAAGCGAGATGCAGCTAAGTTTCTTTGCGGATGCTCCAAACTCTACAATGATTTGCGGTGAAGGGAAATGTGAAAATAATTCTCTTTTCGAGACAAATTAAAAAAAAAAAATTAGTTTCCATCATTATTATCCTAAACGCAAAGAATGTAATCAGAGGTGGGGACCGACAAAAGAAAATCATTTGTTTGTCGGCCCATATAGACTGAACAAGAATTGTCTCTTCAACACTTTTTTAAAATATTTGGGAGAAACATTGCAAAACAATAATATTACATATAAAATGAAAGTACATTTATAATTTTTATTCTTTATTCAAAAATACAAAATGAAATTGATGAAATACCTTAATAGTGATAATTCTTATTGTGTATATATTCTCAGGGTACGATTATAAATGTAATAATTTAAATAGATACTAAAATTTGGGTATCTTTGGTTTACAAATGTTTGATGCTTCATGTTCCCTATAATAAGAAGAAAGGTTTCTTTGATTACTCTTGATTATACAATTTGCTGGAGTCGGAAGAAATGGAAATTAGCTCCTCGGAGCGCAAAGAAATTCATTGACGGCAAAAGCGATCAAAGAGATTCAAGAAAAAGAACGGTGTCCTAAATAATTGACTCATTACAACTTAATGGTTGAATGCATAAGAAATATATTTCGAATAATTTTTTATTAATTCATATTCATAACTCAGAGCTATCAGACGAGAATTACACAGAAAAGAATAAAGCACTAAAGAGATATTTTTAATTCATATTGAAGTTATCTCACAAAATAATAGCATAAATGAATTGAGGAACAATACATGTGAAGATCACGAAAATGACATAGACACAATTTTTGAACATTCAGTTCCGTTGACTAAATGGAACGATTCCCCAACTAAGGTCATAATACAATTTACTCAAATATAATCAAGGGCCTTTTCATAGACGTCAAACGACTTCAAAAAAATGAAAGACTACCGATGAAAATTCTGTTGATGTATCTATAATAGCTACAAATTGGGTAAAAAAATTCTATGCTAAAACTTTTATCTTCAATTGTGCTGCGTAAGTAACGAACAACATATACGAATTATAGTACGTTAGAATTTTTCTGATGTTATTTGAAATGAAAGGAGAAAATGAAGGCGCAACAAATTAGGAAGTTAAGCTGAATAATCATTTTCGCCTTCTAGCCCTTTAACCGAACATGTTATTACATTCAAGAAGTTTTTCGAAGAAAGGCAACTAAAAGTTGCGAAAGTATATAAATAAAATGCTAATGTAAGCGACCCGAGGAGCGTACAAACCGCGTGAACAGAGAACGACTCGAAGTGGGTTGCTGAAACACAACGGAGGAAGTCCGCTGGGGGTGTTTATGCGCGCGGCCGCAGCAGGCGATAATGGCGTCCGACAGGCTCCACAGAAGAGAAAATGATGCATCTTTAAAATCGAATAATCTGGTCGCCGCTGTATTATATTACCAAATTAGTCGTGCGACGAGATTTTTATGAAACAACGGACCATGGATTATTCATGAAGGAGACGAGTTGGCTCCGTTGAGAAAGGATTGAAGAAGAGAGAATGAAAGGTCAGAAAGGAGCCAAGGATAAAGAAATGAAAAAGTTAAGAAAACCAATATCGTAAACGTGTTTTGAACTAAAAACATTACAAGGTATACGAGAAAATGGATGAACCGTGAATAAAGCAGTCAATATTATATATGAGAAGAGAAGACGTGATTGTTCTGATAGAGAAACAACAATATATCGTGGTACGGTAACAAAGTTATGATATGCAAAAAAAGAAAAAAACAACGGATTATCACTCTGCATGAACTGATTTCAGGACAAGATGATTCTATGTGCGTAAGGTATTGCAAATCTTTGCTGTTCTTGGAGACGACGTTTAAAGGCAAGATTTCCACCATAACAAACCAAACGAAAAGTTAAGAAGTTAGTTTCACACAAGGGGATGAAGAAACAAACAAACAAACAAAAAAGAATTATTGAGTATCACCTACCAAACTATAAAATTTCTCCAATATTAGGTGAAATATGAAGACGCAAAATTGAAATTTTTTCTGCTTCATGGATATACGATATTACACATAGCTGCATTGTACACAGTTCCTGGAAGTCGTGCGTCCTTTGCACCTGGTATTACCCCAATATATAAAGGACAGCTGAGCTCCTTGAGGCTGCCATACACAGCGTCAGGTGACAAGTTCATTCACGGGGACACCCGATAACTCTGTTCACTAACGTTGTCCGTAACTTGTTGACACGACATTAAAGGGTGGGCAGGACACCGGCGTAGTGGCCATGACATGGTATTCAATTTCCTTGTTACGACAAAGCCATTAAAAAATACATTCAAAACGGTTGTACATTCAAATACAATATTATTATACAATATACATGACAGTTTATTTTCATTTGATAATTGCAGTCTCATTCATAAAATTGGAAGTAGAATTTCTCATTATACTATTATGTACCTATTTTGGATGAGATATTTAAAGAGTGTATAATATATAGGATTTAACGTTACCTTCTTCTTTCTAGATATTTTCTTCAGCAGTATCGCATTTAGTTGCTTAATTGATGCTCTTCATTGTAATTTTAAAGCATTTCACGAAAAAGATAACTATTATAGTTTATTTGTTTCTTCCATTTTCTTCTACTTACCTGAGATCTAAGAGGATGGTGCTAATCATGATAGAATAGTTACGTACTCACACCTCGGAAGACGATCTTGATAAGGGCGAGTCCTTCAGTACAGTATTAGCATTGAGTTTGTATCTTGAGTTATATCTAGCATTGAGTGTATAGACATTCAATTGTATTAGGAACTTCGTATCTTTTCGAAAGAAATTTCCTTCACGCCTGAGAATGCTTCTTGTTTCAGAGTGCTAAAACGCAAGATGTGAAACCGGTCACATCAAAGGAAATTGTATTTTTCCAACAAGAAGAAAACCTAATGTTAAGTATGTACAATCATCTAAACAATTATTTCATTATGTAATTATTAAGCAAGAAGTTTACTATCGTAGCGTAAAACATTATATCGTAGTTTAGGAGGTAAGTGAAATGTTAAAAAGAGAAATATAGACGTAGAACAAATTTTAGACGAAAATGTTTTTTTATTTTATTGTCAGATGTCTTAACTGATGTCTATTTAAAACTGGATTGGATGAGTATTTACCGCTAAAGTAGTAAATCGTCAACAATGAGTAATCTAAATTCAAAGTTTCCAACAATATCTATTTCCCCATTTTCTCTAACTGTCGGTGAACGAAAACATAATAAAGAAACATTCCTTCAGTATTTTCCTGATGAAGGTTAAAATGTACTAATATGACTTAAATGTGATCATATTTTCACTATTTACACATTTTATTTTCAGAAATTATAACATGAAAACCAAGACAGTCTATAGGTTTGTGCTATGTTATTTTTAGGACCACTCCCGTTCACTTCTTGGAGACTGAGTGGGAGCGCCGTTGAGGAGTTTAAACGTACGCCGCACAGGAGGAACTGTAGCGTGTGACCGGCGCTAGCTTCTCCATTTATTGTGTTATTGTTTGACCGTACCCTTTCACTTATTGGAGGCTGAGTAGGAATGCCATTTAACAATGTCGGCAGAAGCGTGTGACCGGTGCTGGTCTCTCCTTCTGTCTTATACTATTTCTGTGAAAGTGGACTTGCTCGCCATGTGGACCGAGGTATATTGAGGAATGTCGGTAGAACCCAGAAAGAAAGACTGTTACTATGTTTACGAGTGGGGTATTTTCGCCGCTTGCAGAAACAATGACACTCAAGAAGAGAGACGTTCGGGTGCGTGGTTTGGGCCGATGGTGGCGCACCCCTCGCGGTGAGGTCACTGCGTTCCCAGGACGGCTGTTGGAAGAACAAGGGGGTGGAGTGCACGTTGTGGCAGAGACAAGGCGTGGTTGCCTGCTGGTCACGTGACTTTTTCTTCCGTATATATTGGAAGGATTGAGGATCTTCGGGGACTTATACGTGTGGGTTGAGTCCGCAGATTACTTGAGATGTGACCTGGCTAGTATTGGTCGTCAGACCACTGTAAGAGATTGCTGCGGTAATCTAGATACACTTGCTACTAGTTGCAAGTGATGTGACTTTTGACAGTTTGTTATTCGAGAAAATAACCAGTAACTTTGGATGTTCGGATAACCTAGTTGGTTTTTCCGAAGTAATTGTGAGCAACTGAATTTATATGTGTGAAATTAATGCTTTTTGTTGGCATTAAGTGTGTAATGACAACTTTATACTTGTATTTATGATTCTAAGAGTTTGTCCAAGTTTGTAAATACTCAGATTTCAATTCAAGTTGTATTAAATTATTAATTACTGTTATTACACGCGTGTTTAATTGTGCGGGAAACTGGACTGGTGGCAGCGGTAAAACTACCATAGGAATTGTGGTGTTTATTTGGGAATCGACAGTCGTCTCATCTCTACTGCTCCTATCCACTGTTGAATCCCGCTTTTATCAAAAACTCACACAGCATCTGGGTTTCTGTGGTGTGGTTACATAAATATATATAAAAAGCAATTTTTATTATTTCCTACCCAGATCATCTCCGATTAAAGCGTAAATGGGTAGGATAGGGCGAAAAATTTGAATTAAGTGTAATACTTTTCTCTTTTACACATCATTTAAAAACATAAAATATTCTACGTTTTCTTTATTTGGTTATAAAAGTAAATTGTCTTCTTTGTAAGATTCCACACCGAAATTCCTAGCTGAGAAATCATTCATTATTGACATTAAGCACAAGAAAAGAATACTGCATAAAGTTGAACGAGCTACAGAATAAGTTATCACACAAAACAATTGTTTTCTGAATAATTTGATTGCACCTTAACACATTTGAATGACTAGAGACTTCTCAAATATTACCATTATTAACAAAAGAACTTATTCTTTTGAATGAAATATTTAATAATGCTTAATTTATAAATTAAGATTCAGTCTAGTGCCTAGCACGAAAAAAACTGCGTCCCACATAGTACTGTCCGTATGTTGGTGTCTAGCATGGTCCTGCGACGAGCGTCGACAGATTGACCGGACGGTCGTCGTGTTCGCACGGCAATTAAGCGGGCAGCAGCGTCCAAATATACAACACGCCCCTATGCCTCCAAAGTGCGCGCGGCCGCACAAACACGAATAACAAATACACGATGCGTCAAAGCACTTCAAACAAAATGCGAGCACTGCCCGCCGCGTCCGTCCGACAGAGCTGTTTATTATGACAGATGACGAACTATTTATGGTGACTATCAGTCGTCATACAGAGACACCGGCGACCAAGCGGTTGCGAATCACTAAATGCGGCTCCGAGAGTATGTTATTTCTTCTTCAATGAAATATTCAGAGTTAAATGAAGGTAGTTATCGTCCGTATCGGATTATTTTATTATAATGAGGGCTAACTAAATTATATCATTCATTACCCGAGTATTCATTCGGTATCAATGCAACGTGCACTAACTTCGAGGGAAAATGGATAATTATATTTATTTTACAAAGAATATTTTACAATTAATTTACATATTCTACATATTTTTCAAGACTATGTTATAATACAGTACATAAAAATAAATAATTAAATATTTTTGTCATATTTTAATTTTCGCAAACTTTCAGTCAACAGCGAAGTAATCCACCGCATCTTCCAGAGCAATTCTTCTATCATATTATCCTCACCACAAATTAATTTCTTTCTTTTTACTCTAATCCCGGTGACTCATATCTCACGGTAGACTGGAGGAGAGAGACATTTGGCTCCGACAAGCAAAGGGAGGTAGTAGTCAATGAGGTGAACTTCGCATGAAATCACGCGGAGGCGCGCGAATCCTCAGCCGCCTCGACGGTTTTATGGCTGGCGATGGCCGCTGTAACGACGCCGCTTCCCACCCGCAATCACATAAAGCCATTCAGCTTTGTCAACAGGATCCTTTTACACCCTTTGGAATACGTCTCTCGTTTGGCTGAAGCATTCACCGGCAAACAAAGATGGCTGCAGCTGAAAAAGGTGGCTTTGTGTGATGCACTAGGATACATGATTCTTCCTGTTTCAGCTGCATTTGGTGAAATCATGTCGATTGTTTTACACCATTAATACATCGAGAGAACGTATTGTGAAAACGGTTTTGTTATTACAGTTTAGAGAACTTTGTTTCTTTTATCACACAAATGTATAATTTATACGAGGATATTGAATGCACAGAATCTCAATTTTTTCTAATTTACCGCGTTTTATTAGAAATATGAGGTAGAACAGCGTGTGAACAATTCGATTATTAATTAAAGACTTATTTTCTCTCAGGAAATACATACTGAATGATTTTAATTATCATTAAGCAGACCATAATATGGTACGTTTTATGCAGCAAAAAACTGGTCTGCACTCCTAAATATAAGAACGAGAATTCATAAGCATAATTCTGATAGTTTGATATTCGAGTAAGGATTTTGTGCGAGTAGCTTCATCTCCATAAACATATCAGATTGCTCCAACAGGAACATACAAGAGCAAAAACGTTCTGTACTCGAAAACATAATATCACCTAACAGTCAGCGTCATACAACACGTGAGATGATGTTTCAGAGAAAATAAATAATCTTACAAAATACTGACTACATCTCCTAAGAAGGGTATACAAAAGAGAGAAAGTACACATAACGATATCATAATTGGTTATGCCATACATATTCGCAACTAACTTTCATTAATTTTTTCCAAAAAGTTTTTTGGAATATGTAACGTAGCGACGCCCCAGCAGTCAGTTACGTGTAAAGATCTCGTTGGCACCGGATCGGTTTCCCGAGCAAACACACACAAGTATAGCAAAATTAATTTTAATATCTAAAATATTGAAAAAACTATTTACAATAGTCTGTCTATATATTAAGTTTCTTTGAAGACAGGAATGTTTACTTTACATGTAATACTACACTGTCAAATAAGACTCCTCCGTATAACAAGCCTCCTTATGCTCACCTGGATAAGACATGATCCTGATGAGGAAAATGAAAATTTTGCGCACTATACATAGATTTAAAATATTACACGAAATATTTAACGGTGGTCGTCACTATGTCACAGTTATAGTAAGTTCCATTATAATGTATTTGAATACAAGCACCCCATGAAATAAAAATCAATTAAATTCCACTTCAGTAAACAAAATTAAATGATTTAAAATTTTAAAGACAAATAGGTGAAGCAAAAATAGGACATTTTTATAAATGTAAAGACTCAAAAAAATATTCGTTACAAAAGGTGAGTGCAGAGAAGAGGGTCGCGTGTCACCGACACCGACAAAGGCAAGTGGAAGATGGGCAGCGGAGCACGTCGGCGTGCGTTGTTCCTTGTGGTGTGGCGGCGAGGTCGAACGGAAGGCAACACGAGGAAACGACATTAGCGGCGGATTGTGTTTCCTGCGGAAAAGAAATGCGAGATCTCCATTTCCTGCGCACGTCGCGAGGGTCCCTCCTTTAGTTGTTTTCACGTTCCCTGGAGAACGGCACGCCAAAGCAGGACGAGGTGATCCTTTTATAATGAAATAAAACAATTCGGATCCTCTTCTAATCTTGTGAAGCTACGTCAGGTTGATAAGTTTCTAGCCCTGAAATGGAGATACTTCTTCGGATGGCACCGAGCCAGATGCTGGTGCATTTCACAAAGACAGATTTGGGGTAAGAAAGTCGTAGCCATGATACTTGATGGGAGGTAAAACCTTAAATAACCCAACAAGCTCACTTTGGATCTAGAATGAAGTTGGTGTTCACTAAGCTAAGACCGAGACAAAAAATTACGCAACGAATTAAAAGTACTAATAAATGATTTAATAATAAACTAAATAATTAAGTTTTTTCTATGTGGCATTAAATAAATACATCAGTTGAGATAGTTTAAGAAAGGGTAATCTATTTTAATCGTTGTACTTTGATTTTATCTTAACAGCATGAATTAGCTTCAATTAATCACAGGAAATGGGAACCCAATGATTTGCCTTCATTTATTTCTTATACATCTCACAATAAACAAAACATATCATAACAAACTAAATCTGATAGTAGTATCTGATAGTAGATTCCACTTTTTTTCTTTTCACTTTTTATGTGGGCCATAATTCAAGGTAAATGCAGTAAAAAAATTTCAAAGGTTTCAAGTAAACATTACAAATATGATATGGATACAGCAAGACACTAAACAATACACAAATTACGATCGCTTCCCCAATCAATGTAATGTTCATGCATTTGATGTTAAAAAGTATCCTGAGAATCGTTAGTATTCGTTCACAATTATAAACATGAATGTGGTGCGTGAGCCGTTCAGCAAGAACGAATCTTCATGCTTCTTCGCTCGCCAAATTAAGCGTTCGGCAAGTTTACTCCACTGAGATAAAGAAGTTTTTCTTCGACTTCGTAATTGCGAAGGGTGCTTTTTTCTTCTTTTCATGAGTCCCTTGGGATTTTTTCGTGAACGATTAAAGATAAAATGTTATAAGATTTGGAAACGCTTGGGACAAAGAGTTGTTTGTACTAATTCTCTTAAATTTGTCTTGTATTGGAAATGAGATCAGACAACACAAAACATCTGTTATACAGTTAAATACCATCACCAAATCAGTTAATAATACGCAACTCAATAATTAAATTATTATTACTTATCTATTTTAGTATAGTTCGATAACTGATATAAAATTTAAGAGATCAATTGCGTTATTTACACTCTGAAAATATTGTGCGCTTGCAGAGTTCAATGTTTCAAATAGAGAAATACTAATTATTCAACGAAAATTAATTAAACATAAAAGTTGAAACAATTCATAAACATCAACAGATTAACAAAAAAACGTAATAAAACATACTGAACCAAAACAAAAATATTTTTAATTCCATAGTTGTTGAAATTGTTCCTGAGAAAATAAATACGAGTTATATTCATCAGGAAAGAGAGAAAATAAAAACATGAAGCGTTTGTGCCAAGTTTATTAACAGTTATGGTACGTAAAAAACATAAAACCCCTTCCACCGCAACCCTGTTTGTTGTAACACTCTCAAATCAAAAACCTAAGAAAACATTGCATGGGATAAGCTTTTGGATACTTGGGAGTCATTGCCATAATGGAGCATGAGATTGCACGATTGTCACAAAGCAAAACTTGGGATATTTGACAACATAGCATGTGGTGCTTTTTCGGGAGTTCAAGCGGGCAATCACTAGAGCCCGTATGTCCGTCCGCGTATGATTCTGTAAGTAGAAAAATGTTCTGAGTAGAAAAATATTTCCATTAACAAACCATTAACATTTTGTCATTTCGATGATCTTGATACTAATCTTTGTTATAACACAAAATTCACACACACGAAACAGCACTTGCTATTGCAAATTTCTATGTAATGCGTCTCACCCTCATAATCGCAATAAAAATTGTTACGATGAATTTTTCAGAAATCATTTTATAAAAATTAATATAAAAATATTCGTGTCATTACAAGAACCTCGATATATCTTTCCAAAAATACGATTCGAAACAAAGCAAATTCTTGAATGAAGCTGGATGTTCCATGTAGCGAAATGGTGAGCAAAATCTCCTTCACCGGAACGCTTTGCAATAACGTCCATCATCGAATCGCCTAACGCAGCTTCTCTCGCCCAGCAGACAGCTTGGGCAGCTAGCGCGGCGAGGCGCAATCAGCGGGAAAGACCAAGTGTCAGCAAGTAAATGGAAGAGTGCACGTCAGAGCGTTTTGCGCTTGAGGGGGAGGCGAGGTCAAGCGACGCATCGCGACGCGCGCAGAGACACGCACATAGGGATGGGTGTGATGATCGCAGGAGAGGGATGAGCCTGTGAAAGGTCAGCAACCAACAAGCGAACCGCCATCGTCGCATCCTCATCCCCGATGTGTCCGAGTTGGTCGACGGATGAAAGCGCTCACTCGATCGGATGGGTAAAGGACGCGGGCACACGCCACGACTGAGGACGTGGCGATGAAAAAGAGGGCCAGTCGATAGATCATTCTTCGATGGAAATTGCCCGAGCTGCCAATTCTTGTGGATAAGGATGGGGTTGTGGAAACTGGAGATGTGGATGAATAGCACAATAACTGCATCTCGGTATATTCCCGGACACCCAATACCCCAGTCTAGCAAGAAATAGTGAGGAATCAGGCCAAGTTATTTGGGTCACATTTCTACATCAGAGTTGCATGTTTCACTTCAGAGTAAATAGGAGAAAGTAAAGTACAGCATCAATAAAATAAGAGAGGTACTAAAAAACAAACGATTAAAAAGCCCCTCAGATTTTGAATTATGTCTGATTTTACGATACAGATTCTTGAATCTAAAGATCATTTTATCTAACTAATTAATGATTAAGCTTTGCCTAATTTTCAGAAATCATTCTAACAGTTACTAAATCCCTTTTACAGGTAAAATATAAATAATAAAGAAAATATTATTTAATTTTAGAAGTTATAACCGTCTAATATTCTAAAATTTACATTGTGAGTTACGAACGAATATTATAATTTGGGAACTTAACAAAAAATAGTGAAACATCATATTTATAGCACACAACACTTAATTATTTTTTACTTAATATTTATTATTCTTATTTCAATTTGAAAGATAAAAATTCATAAATTATATCGTATGTTTTTATCTTTTACCCCCAATTGACATTCTAATATTTTGGAATTTGAATTCGTACGCCATCACTTATACAACGCATGAAGCAGATTAACACTTCATGGAACGATGCTTGATTACTAAATTTTGTAAAACAACTATCGCAATGTTGGCTAATATTTCAGTCAACTAAATCTACTAATGTTGTTTCAAACTGAAATGCTAGAAAACGTAAATAATGGTTAGTGGATTCATAATATTAATTTAGCAAATCCGTACGAAATGACAGCAGATGACCTCGGCAATGCTTTCTCCTTAATATTGCACATATTCATAATTTGGAAGAGAGATAGAAATTGCAACTAAGTGAAGTTAGTAGTCGTGTAAATAATGCTTCATGCAAAATTTACTTAATATTATACTTTCCCTCTGGATGACGTAACAAAGAAATTGTTATAATACATATATAATAGCTTTCTTAATTATTATACTTCGTGTGATGCAACGTTCTTCATTCAACAATTTTCTTCACCAAGGAAATTAATCAATACGTGAATTTGGAACATATTTTACATTATCATACAATAAAAATACTATGACTTTTAGATTCGCATTTCTTAAACTCGAATGGCTGTTAAATAATTTGAGGCTTGAATCTCCTTGAACCCCTCGTCTTGGGCTCAGCTGCCCGCCAGGGTACCTTCTAGCCCCAAGCCTCTCGCCCGCTCTAGTAATTGATTACATTACTGTAATCCCGGTCGGAGCACCCGGAGGCCAACCCGGGGCGCGCGCTGGCATTACTTAGGCTCCGGGCGCACAACTTCCCTCCCTCACGACGTATCCACTCGCTGCACCATCTCAGCAGCTGCGTGGATCATGTGATCATGAACACACTGACTAAGGTGGTCAAGGTGAGGACTTGCTTCATAGTATAGCGAGTACAATTCTATTTAATGCAAAAGGATTCAAAAGTGAGGTATTTTATTATAAGATCCTTTAGTATTTGAACACTTTGTACATAAGTATTTACTAAGCAGTACATATTGATTTATAAGTAGTATATATTCATTTGTATATATAAATTACACTGAACATATTGGACATATCTATAATCCAACGTCACAAAAAGTAAATCTTGGTTCATACTTTTCTGGAAAATATATGAAAATCATTGAAGATTAAATAACACGTTCCTATGAAGATATACACACAAAAAGATAAAATTAAAATAGAGATTCATTTATTTAAATATTGTACGTCGAGGTTTGATGTTGGTAGTATACACAATATTGTGTAAAGAAGATCCCACCCTTCTCATCACTGATAATTCCCGCCAAGCTGCTGAAAAGGCTTTATGAATTAATACGGAACAAAAATTGGGAGAGGATGACTACATCTTCTTTACACAATCAGTTTTACTGCTAATTCACTCACTTTAATATTCAATATATTAAAAATATACGATCTTTATTGATAGATTCCTTTTTACCGCACATCTCGTCTACACGTTCTAGACCGTTGGAAACGAAGAATTTCTAATCTACCAATATCGGTCGTATATTTTCAATACATTAAATATTAAACTGGTATATGAAATTAATGTACACTTCCACAATTACATGCAAT
Organism: Laupala kohalensis; assembly: GCA_002313205.1. NCBI lineage: Eukaryota > Metazoa > Arthropoda > Insecta > Orthoptera > Trigonidiidae > Laupala > Laupala kohalensis. Next base: position 66,890 of record NNCF01130031.1, read on the forward strand.
TAATCAAAACAAAAATATTCTTCCAACTATTTTATGTTCATTATAGTACACACCTCGTGCATGTAAGGAAATCATTGAACATTCATTTAGGGTAAACTATACGAGAAACAGCTTGAATTTCTTTATCGCCTCTAAACTCTGAATAAAATTCGGGTAGATTAGCTATGCTTTAAAAACATGCCTATGGCATTCAGCTGCGTAAATAAATTGGTTTCACGTGATAAATGGGAGATGTGAAAGTTACTGTGATGACCGAGCTGACCAATGTCGGGACAATTGCGGTGGCACGGACCACAGCGGGTAGCAGCCGTCAGATCGAGACCTTGGCGCGCCGCGGGAAGGAATTAAGGATTCCGGCCAAGGGATCACTAAAAGGTTTAGCACAGAGGCAAGGCACGAGCCGAGACGCCGGAAGCGGATGCAAGCAGGCTGACAGAGCGGGTTGCAGCAGAGGAAACCACTTACGGAGCGACAGCGAGGTGAGGAGGTATGGGGTGGATCATGCCAAAGGGGAAGTAAGAGAGAAACAGAAAAATCCAGAGAGCTAAAATGGAAAGACAACGAGCACAAGAAGAAAATAGTTTCCCAAGATGAAGAACTAGAGCATAGAGTAAAGATGAAGTTTAGAAGCAGTTGCCAAGCAAAGTACATGAGAAAGAGATTCGGAAGATAAATAATGAAATATCTATTAAAATAAAAATAGGTTGCAATACAGATGAACATATTTAAAGTAACTAAAAATATCAGACCAGGGGTTATGGAGGTGACCGTGTCAACAAGACTTGACCCATCCACCATCATATGGTCCAAGGTGTGGCCTACTATCCCTTTTGGTGGCAACGTCATAATTAGGAATAAAACTAGAAAGCGCGTCCCAAATGCATGTACCGCTATGATTTAATTTTTAATTAGGAAGTTGCGCTGCCAATTTCATGTATTTAATACAGACGATGATCGAATTATGAAATATTTTATCTTGATGATAATTAGATAAGTTTTGTTTTGAAGAGTATATAATTAAATAAATGTTATACACATGTTAATTTAAAAAATTACTTGTTCAAATAGGTTAAAAAGATTGGCACGAGTAAATACGTATTATTTTTCATAAAAGAACTTCGAGAATTAAATGGTGTTCGTATTGACATGGAACGCATTATTTGCCATTAATAAATTTGATACTTTAACTTTTTTTATACTAATAACGTACGTTCTTCCCAACTTGATCAAAGATACTTCATGAGTAAGATACACTTGTACAACGTACACTTACATTTCATTAAGAAACACTACAGTATATTCAAATATTATTCAATATCAAGTTTATATCAGAACTTGTTATTTTAGCATTCCGACCGAACTACAATTACATATAGAAAAAAAAAACTACAAATGTTCCAAGTCTTTCACAGAACTAAACCCTTCGCGTGCCTCACTTTTCGGGAGGGTGAAGGAAAGAAGCTCTCCACCTATTACAGGCGAATCTGCCCAATTAGAGTGCATTATGAGGATCACTCTAAAAGCAGAGACACAATGGCAACTAATGAAGAGCAACGAGCACTAAGAACGACGCGCGTTGTAACGCGGGCTGCGTGTTCAAGCAAAGTATTATCATTGGAATCGCAAGACATGGACTCATTAAATGTAAGAAACTTTGTCCTTTACGTCGAGTTTATGTAGACGATTAGAGAGTGCATTTTAAATTGTATCATTATTTTCTGAAATATCACGTAACATTTTCCAGTATAATATCTTCGAAATAATTTAGAGATTTGATGATTTACCTATTTGTTAAACAATTATTTGTATTCTATTAAATATTAATTTCATGGTATTCAACTTATATTATAACATGCAGATAACTATTTATATTCTAATCTTATGGGGCGCATATATGATAAAGCTGCCTCAGGCTTATGGTCCTTGATCGAAATTGATGAGATGGCCCCTATGTTGTTTTAAGAGAGTAACTTAGTTATTTGTCTTCCACATAGTCATACGCAGTTGTAGCTGAGTTTTTGACAGTTAATTTATTATTATTAACCACAAACTGCGTGAAATATTGCATTTTATACCAAAACGTGACAAAAAATATCCCACGTTTCGTAAGTCAACATAAACATGAAAATAAGAATGTAAAATGTAATTGAAGCGACCAAGAGAAGTTAAAAGCTATTAAATATCATCGATAAATACTTCGCTAAAATTTTGTGAATGTGTTACGTAAGCTTTGAAATGAAATAAGACAGCAAATACTTGGACAATTAAATTTTTGTAACAATAAAAAAACAAGGTACGGGATAGTATTTTTTAGATATTTTCTTCCACCACTACTGAAACCGATACGTAATACCAATGAAAATTCAGGTATAGACAGGGAAGAAAACAGGTAGGTGAAGTATTTACGAATATTATTATTTAAATGCTATGACAATATTATTTAAATGTTATTACAATATGTTATTTAATTGCTTTTTTTTTTGCTTTTGAGACAATTTTTTAATTGCTTATCTTGCAATAAAAGTATGAAGCATAAATAAAGTTATAATAAATATCGAAATATCATTAATTGAAATAAAATTTTATTATTGTTACAAATAAAGTTTTTAAATTTTTTTAAAGTATTAACTCATACTAAACTTCAAACTGTTGATCCAAAAGGTGCGGCGAAAGGGTATCCATTCCTGCTCTGCCATAAAGGAAAATAGCATATACTTAAGTTTTTTTTTTCTTTTTTACCTAAGGTTAGAGAATGTGGAAAAACAAAGTTGAGAAAGCATTGCATTCGAGGGCCGTAGACTGCCGACAAGTAACCAGCCTTGCGTGGCCATCGCCGTTCCATTGGTCCCTCAGCAGAGTGCGCTATAACCCGATAAATCCTCCATAACAGCGGCGTAGGTCGTCTCGTGGATAGCTCCGTGATAACACGAACAGGCACGTCGCAGTCATGAAGCGACGTCTGGCCGTCAGGAGGTCTAGAACGCAGTAGATACCACGATCGTGTTCCCAGCCATTCCAACTCTAATTTAACATTTCAGAACACAAAATAACTTTCAAACACGGGGATAATGATCAATATTGCCTAAATCAAATACGATAACTAATTCCTAAAATATACAATAAATTGACTTATGCAAAACGAGACCAAGCGCCATTTCTATAAAGTCAGGGTATCGCACTCTGTTGAGAAATTATGGAAAATATTGTAACAAAATTATCTATGATATCCTAGAACCTACTTCCAAGATTGATTTCTAAAGTCAGAGAACGAAAACATTTAATTCGCTATAACCTGAAGTCAAAAATAAATAAAATTAAAAATTGATAACAAATTCTCCGTAAGTGATGATCAGTATGATCATAAAGTTTGATCATGCAATGAGACCCTTTTCTAAACAGTCATTAACGATATAAGGATAAAATTTAATTATTCTGCAAAGGGGCGATGCTCATGTTTATCTCTACTCGATGACAGACGAAGAGTTGAAAACGTTTCACATATAAATTACTGAACGGTTTGAAAGGAAACTGGCCGTTTTTCTGAAGGTGGAAGATGATCACTGAGCTAGAGGACATTGATATGATATAGGGGTATTGAGTAGTAATTAAAAATATCGGGAAGGACAGTTATTGTTTTCTTAGACGTATAAATACTATGTTTATGAACTAACGGATACTCCAGTCGTGTCCTTCATTTTACTTTTATGTCCCAGAATGTCAATTTGTCATATCTGAAAGAATTTATCTGAAGAAAGGAATTTTAATTAAGCAGTACGTTAATTTTACTTGATATATTTTCTAAGATGGAATGGTACTTTCATAATAATATTAGTTTCCCAAGAAATGTTCGTGAAAATTTGTATTTTGTGATGTAAAAATGTTACTGAAAAAGCTTGATGAGATGAGACACCAAAGATCGCAGGGAAATATAACTCACTGATTGTGTGTAAACACTATGTGTCCATTCAAGTACTCGTGATTGTACTCAAATAAAGGATTCTTGATGACTAGACGATGAAGAAAGGAGAGCAATATGCGTTGAGTAATCTTCTCAACTATGTCATTCATTGACTAGAGGTTGAAGCAAAGTTTGTCACCAACAGTTACTGTGGATCTGCGTATTGCGACTTCGACTGTCTCCGAAGAGAAACAGAGTTTAACATGAAGATGACACCGAATATGATGGTCAAAGTAACGGTTGGAGGCACCTAAAGGTGAATGATGGTAACAGTAGTGACGATGCAGACCGCCAAGGGACAAAGAGAACGCGAAGACATTCTACCGAGCGCGGCGTTTCAGCGGTAGAGCAAGGGAGGAGTGAGTTTAAGTTTACGGCCGGACGCCGTGTTAGCACCTCGACGCCGCAGTCCTCCAACGCCGATAAGCGGCCTCTTTACGATCCCCAGGGTCTGTGCGTTCCTCTCTCAGGACAGTGGCGGAGAGAGAAAGGGAGGCGCAGTTTCTGCTGTGGTCGCCCACGTCTCTCGAAGTTTCTTCTTTCTCTTAGTACAATGAACATCTGCATTCCACCCTACTGCACCGCTGGGCCTTTATATTCATCTTCTCCGCCAGGTAAGAATTTTTTGAAAGAATTTTCAGTTTCTGTCAATACGTCAGAAGCACAACACCTCTAGTCTATAAAGTACTCTTTCATCCACAGAATTGTCTTTTTTACAAATAAATATTTAGAGATTTAAGTTCATTAGCTCTCTATTTTCATCCCTTATGTATCTCAGAGTAAGAAACTTGAATTCAATGATTTCACAACTGCGATACAGAAAAAATTCTAAAAGCTATCGAAATAATCTATTCATTACCCCATTCCTCCCATTTCTGAAGTGTTCAACTATTCACTACTATGCTGCAACCAATCAGATTTTTCCCCTTGAGACCGCTCGAAGAGCTTGCGTCGCCAAGAGCCACGGCTGGATGCCCATAGGGATCAACACCTCGGTTAAGTAGCGATAAACACGAAGCGACGTTTGGCTACTGTGGGAGATACGGTCAGCAAGCTGCACGCGTCGAGGTTCTGGCAATGGTCACCAGTCGCTGAAGATTCCCACACCCCAGCAACCTGTTTGCTCACAGTTGATGAGAATCTATACGCGATTTATTGGGTAAATAACATTAAGGTGCAACTTTTCTGATCAAGCGAGAACTCTACAGAACAAGAAAAAACATGATAGAGTAGATGGCAAAGGGGTGTTTGTGACATAAATAAAATCATATCCAGAGTATAATTTAAATAAGAAATAGAACGATACATAGTAGCCGTTACTAAGAGAAAGGAATAGATATAATTTAAAAAGTTGTATATTCAGTTTTTAGATCACTCTAAACATTCATTTCCAATTTAAATCAACTTCCAGTTACTATCGAAAAATGGTACATAAGATCAACAAATAGTAGCTAAAAATGATATGAATTTGAACCATAATCTCTCGTCAAATATTAAATCACCGTCAATACACGTTCATAGTTCTTTATATTGCTATAATGCTGTTTCTGTGTTAATTGTCTTTTTATTTCGTCAGAAGTAATAACATTGCAAAAGCTTATTAAAGACATATGTCAATATACTCAAGGTTTTGCCACAAAAATATCAAAATGTTTCGAATAAACCGTATCAACATTTGAGAGCGTTGTGCATATTGCCAATTTGTTCGTTTGAAAGTCTTGGAGAAAAACAAAACATATGTAAACACGCATGTTACTTACAAATGATTCGAGTTTTCTTTAAACAAAATGTGACCCAACCCTTTCATATTAATTAACCAAACTAAACAGTTTAACACAAGGTTCACAGGATCAGGAAATCTTAAAAGTTCACTCAACCCCAAACTTTTCCAAATAAAAGTTGAATCTCTCCTTCTATTCCGTGCATTAGACAAGATCAGGCTAAAAATAAAGGTTTACCGAAATTGTAGTAAGATAATTCGATACAAAAAGTTTACATTATTAAATATCTTCACACAAAGAAATACAATAGATGGATCACCCAAGGGATAAGGATTTCTTCAAAAAACAAACGCCGTTTATATTATCTTTCAAAACGCTACCACCCGAATTCCATAATTATTTTCGTAAATATAAGACTATTTTTCGAAAAGTAGTCTATGCAGCTAAAGTTATGGAAAACGACAGGCATATACTACTCGAACAACCGGATGAAAGCCATATGGAATATTGTTAACAATTACACGCCAACTTCTGAAAGTCGCGAAGAAAATGTTTCTTTACTAAACGATGGAAAATCGTATCAAATCCTCAGGACATCGCAAGTTTGTTTAATTCTTATTTCTCAGAAAATTGTAAAATAACGAACTCAATATATCCAAAACAATGTCCTCCAATTATATCCACGTACCCAATTCTATGTTCACTTCCGATACTAACGCCAGTGAAGTCATGGGAATCATCAGTTAAAAAACAAATTTTCAACAGGCATAGATGACATACTTGAGTTTATTGTTAAATTCTCCTCCCATGCTATATAAAATCCACTCATAAATATTTGTAATAGTTCTTTATCAGAAGGGGTGTTTCATAACATATTAAAGAGAGCTAAAGTGAGAGCTTTTCACAAGAAAGGAAACAAACTTAATATTGGAAATTATCGACCAATATCTCTACTACCCACTTTCTCAATCCTAGAAAAATTGTTCTATAAGCATCTTCTAGATTTTTTATCAAAAAATAACATTCTCTCTGACGATCAACACGGTTTTAGGAAATCCTTTTCCACTACAAGCGCCATATTTTCCTTCTTAAACGAAGTTACCACATCTCATGACCGTGGAGAAAATTCTCAGGGTGTTTTTCTTGACTTATCCAAAGCATTCGATGTCATCGATCACGGAATTCTCCTTTCCAAATTGCATGCTTTAGGCATTCGTGGAATTCCACATCAATAGCTAACTTCTTATTTAAAAGATTCATATCAACAGGTCCAAATATCCTATACTAAAAATAAAATACTTCAGCGTTGTCTTTCAGAAACAAAGCCGCTTACTTGCGAAGTACCCCAAGGTTCAATTAACGACCCTATACTCTTTTTATTATATGTGAACGACATATCATCATCCACATCAAATTGCAAAATGGCTAATTTTGCTGCTGACACTAATTTACTGTGTAAACACGCCAATGCTAAAAAAGTTTTGTCTAACCTTTCGACTTGGTTCCATGCAAATCGTCTCATTGTAAACACTGACAAAACAGTGTCTATGTCATTTCACAATAGTATCACAAAATCTTTACCCCAGGTTTCTCTTTCTTTAAACGGAACACAATTAAAAACTGTTACAAATACAAAATTCTTAGGTCTCCATATTCAAGACAACCTCAAATGGAATTGTCACGTTGACAATATTAATTCCCAATTAAGCAAATTGTGTTACGTATTCCGAATCTTAGTTAACACAGTTAGTCCACGTACTTCCCGTTGCGCATATTTTGCAAACGTTTACTCCCATTTACGTTACGACATTACCTTCTGGGGTAATTCCGGTCAGAGTATTCAAACTTTCAGAATTCAGAAGAGGATAGTTCGGATAATTTGTAAATCTCACCCCCGAAACTCTTGTAAATTTTTATTCAAATAATTAAATATCGTAACACTTCCCTGCATTTATATTTATGAAACAGTCTTGTTTGCTAAGACCGAATTACTGAAGTGCCATCCTTGCTTTAAACGAAACAGTCTCGTTCACGAACACAATACTCGCAATAGTAATAATATTCATCGCCCTAGAGTGTTAACCACTCTTTGCCAAAAAGGACCTTATCATTCGAGAATCGTTCTATATAATTCCCTGCCCAAGAATATAAAAGATATTATGAAATTGAATATCTTCAAATCCGCGGTTAAAACGAAAGAGAAAGGAAGGAGCTTCTACACTGTAAAAGAATTTATTGATTTTAATAAAAGTTAAATTCGTCTTGTACTTTATCACGCCATTGCTGTAGCACTTTTTTAATAACTTATAACAATTTCAAAAACTATTTTCTTGTATGATTCTGTTGCCGTATGGCTCATATTAATTTAGTTTTATGTATACTCAACTTTGGCACGGTTGTGTTCATTAATTCTGTAGCCCCATCCTGGCCCGGGTTTTTCACCGTTTTTCCTTCGGGTAGAGGCGGATTTATCATACAGGTTCTCTAGGATTTGTCTAGGGGCGTGTTTATTGTAACAATAAAGTGAATTTAGTGTTATTTCAATTTTTAAGCACTATACTCAGAATAATCTATAGTTCGATAATAACTTACATGTAATTTTTTGCTTAAAATTACAAACATATTGACATTCTATTAGTATTATAACTCGCAGCTAACTTTTTATCTTATCTAGGAATTTTTGNGCTGAAATTTTTGAATCCGCCTCTGCCCTAGGGCCCTTGATCGGAATTGATGGGATGGTACCTTGCTTGCTTCCGGAGAGTAAATTGGTTTATTGTCCTCCACGTGGTCAAACGCAGTTTGTACTGTTTTTTGACAATAAATTTATTATTATTATTATTATTACATGACCACAATACCAGAAAGTGGTGTTGTATAAACAAAACGAGGAATCTATCAGATATTAAGAAGAGATTGAAAGTAGTCTTTACTGATAAAACAATTACAATTTTGAGGATATGCGACAATGTTAACCTTAATAAAAAAAATCATTGTGGTTTAAAAAAATATAGAATTATTCGTAAGTAAAATTAGGAAAGAGGAGATTCAGATTGTCGTTACGTTTTCCGGAAAAAGAATTTCAAGAATGGTTACACATGTACATGACAAAACATGATAAATTCATTTACAACAGTATATGAAAATGCACAGCAAGTTTGTCTAAACATATTTCATTAAAGAAGACAATAGAAATCATCATGTTTTACACCAATGGTACAATGATATTTTCACCAGTCAAGCATAATAATGTTGGTATCGTATGTAGATGAAGAAGTGTCATAAATTCAAATAATGTTTTACTAGTTTTAATGTTCCATTATGAGCAAAAACAACTTGTCGCAAATTTTGATTATTGTTACAATATTTAAGACTTTAAAAAGAACCGTGTTTAAAATTAAAATCGAAGCATCCGTAATTTTTTTGTTTCTTTGTGGGGTTTTAGGGTTCGTCAACGGCAAGGTTATTAGAGCCCTAGCATCCATAATAACACACAACAAGAATAACAGTTTACTAATTGAAATAAACAAAGTAATAACTAATTGAAATAACTAAATAATAAGAAACCAAATAATAACAGTTGTTTTCTACCAACAGTTTACTAATTGAAATTTGTATGGTTTGTATGTATGTGTTGACGAACTGAGACATTAAAATAATAAACACATACGGTTCTTCATTCAATATACCATTTTTTAGCAGTGTACTTTTATAGGAGAAGTTTGTTTGGTTCAGGAACTGGGATCCGTGAACCATTTTCTTCTTAATCACTTAGCCATCTTAAAATTAATCCATAAATATTCCAGCATCCGTAATAACACACAACAAGAATATTTATGGATTGATTTTAAGATTGCTACGTTATGAAGAAGAAAATGGTTCACGGATCCCTGTTCCTGAACCAAACAAACTTCTCCTATAAACGTACACTGCTAAAAAATGGTCTATTGAATAAAGAACCATATGTATTTATTATTTTAATTGCTCAATTCGTCAACACATGCATATAAACCATACAAATTTCAATTAGTAAACTGTTAGTAGGAAAAACATTAACCTCTGTAAAAAAACTCCGTCTAAATTGTTCATATTTCTAAGAAATAGTACGTATTACAGTATGCATTCTTGTAACACAATAGTGAATGGTTCCCCTTTTTCATGTGGGTTGCAGAATATACTCGTATAATTGCGAAGTTAACTTTTTTCCAGTACTCGATCGCTAGTAGATTTTAGTAGTTTTGCGTCTTTTCAAATTGTTTAATCTAAAGATACTGATTACTTAATTCAATGATTTAAGGAGTACAATACATCACACGACCAACGTTCTTTTGTTTGCCATAAAACAATAAATGAACCATATTATTAGTTATAGCTCTTTTAAATGCAGTTCATCATATTTTTAACAAAACAAACTTGTGTTCACAAAAATTATTGTAACAATCCAAAAATTAAATATTACTATACAGTTCTTTTTATTTATTTAATCCTTTTCAAGCATATGAAAAAACAAACATTTAACACAAACGTCTCTTCAAATTTTGAACGCATCTATTGATGTGATCTAGTTTTCATATTTATTCTATATGCACGTTTCTTATGTATGACGCGTAAAGAAGTTTTCAATGAACGCATGTGCATCGACATGTACATCAAAGGGAACGAAAACACCCTCTTCCAGAATGTTTCAATACTTCTTATTCATTTGAACTGTGAAAGAAAATATAAATGAATCCGAGATAAATTTCCAGCTCTGATATCTACAAGGAATCATAAATACAAAAATTAATTTTCTGTAATGAGTCAATTACACCACGGCTTAGAATCAGAAAAGATTAGTGTAAGCAAATTGTTCGCGTCTCCCAAGAGAACAAAATGGGGAGCTGCCATTAAAGAACGCTGCCAAGATATACGCAAAGAGAAAAGTATTTTCGCAGACAAAAATAATAACCCGAAACGTGACGTAGAGTTCTCGCAGAAAACGCATCGCCGCCGCTACGTGGTACTGACCCAGTTGAGGCCGTAAGAAGCTCGTAACCATTCTGCGGACGACCAGTTCTCGGATAGCGAGAGCTCTCCGTTATCAGAAGCCGATTAGCACACTCGTTCCCCGCATGAACGCGGAAGAATAAAAACGTAAAGAGAGAAAAACGCTTTTCTTCCATGTTTGCGCGCGGAAAGAAAAATAAAGATAATTAATGTTCTGGTAGGAATAAGTATAATTTAGTAGACAAACTCATGGACTAAATCGGCTTTCTTGGAGGGGGAGAAAGTTGAGAGGGGTAGATATATCCGACAGGGAGAAGTAAATTCAGAGACGAGCGGACGAAAAAACTAAGGGTGGGGGTGTTGAATTGCGATCAAATATATTGCATCTGGTGGCACTATTGATTATATCATTTTCCAGTTTCTTTATATTCACAAAATACGTAATAATATTAATTATTATTACTATTCGATTTTGTATTTTGGTAAAAATTTTACATTTAGTGAAAGAAAGGAGGAAGGTTAACTTAGTCTCATAAAAGAATCACTTTTACATTTTAAAAAACGAAATTCATGTTAAGAGTACTTTTATTGGTGGTTTATAAATGATTTGTGTATTCTTTAAATAAAACTAAAAAAGTTGATATTAACAACTCTTTTGTAAAAATAAGCAAAACTCACTTTACCCAGTGGGGAGGTTCAAAGTTGTTATATTGTCTGCGCACAGCGCATTGCCAAATTAAAGGACATTACGACCCCTATCTAAAAACAAATATCACAAAGAATGATCCATAACCCGTGTAAGAAAAACCTTTTTTACATGATCACAAATTCAGTTCTTGCACGGTAGATCCTCATATTTTCACTACATGCTTCACCGTCTTCTCTGCACAGATATCGACGGTTTTCACCTAACATTGTTCTCCCGTGTTCTCTTGCCTTGAGTACTATAAGGACCGTTTTTCGTGTTTCCCTCTTTGATATTTCTTAATTGGAGTGATGGTTCGTACGTCGCATTTCTGTACTTTGTATTAGACGGGAATTTTTGGACGGGTTTTATGTAAGGCACAGTCTCAAGTCCGTAACAAACTGTGGTAATTAAGGTGGATAAGTTTCTCAAAAAGTCAGTCATGAGCAATCCTTGGTGATTGGAATTCTTGGTATATTTTCCTGAAACGTCACCTGCGTTACAAAATTACCACCGTGCGATTAATTAATGTATCTTTTAAGTAGTAAAATTAAAATAACCTTTATTTCGTTAACATTTTATACGAGTGCTAAAAATAAATAATATTACTAGTATGTGCGGGAAAAGTATTTATCTAGTCATTTTGTCCTACCCGCTTTGTCCCAACTATATGCATTAAAAAGTATCTACAAACAAAAGCCTGTGCGGATTGCACAAATTCTCTCATAAGAAATGCACGTAATAGAAATACAATACTATCAATTACTTAGATAACAGATAAAGTAAAACTTCTTAGCATACAATAATTCAACTTACATTATTTTAGTAGGCATATCGATAGGTAGAAGCAATCTATGATATAGTGGCAAAACTCTAAGAACAACTGAACAGAATTGAGCGAATACCGCTTTCAAATAACATTAACTCTGCTATTTTCAAAATTATTCAAGCTAAGTACTTTGGACATGGTAAACTGGGCACACTTCCGTTTTAGCTGGTCTGTGGGAAATAAAACAAATGTATCACTAACATACACATACAATTTATATTAAAGAAAGTATATATACTGTTTTTCAAAGACAAAGTTTAAACGTTTTTGGATAATTAATTGCACCAGAACATTCGCGATATAATTATATCCCCGAACCGAACAAATTTTAAATGAATAAGTGAAATCTTCATTAGTAGACCCAAACATGATTAAATTTTAAATTTATTCGGTCCTTAAAATAAGTCGCTTGAAAACCGTTTTCACCAAAGGAAAAAAGACTAGTACTTGATTAAATTCATTTTTTTAAATAATAAAAATCGCAAGTTTCTCACACATTCATGCACTACGTAGATATTAGACATTTTCACTTAAGTTTAGAAAATTATTATGCCCCGTAACCGATGCAGAGAAAGTGGTGTAGTCAAGTTAAAATATACAAAAAGAAGAACAAGAGATTATATAATTACCACTTTAGAGAGATAGGTAAATATCATTTAACTTTAGCAATAGGAGAAAATAACAATGTATACTTACCGTAAAATTTACAAATATTACGTTGCTTACAAAATATTAGCGCAACAACTTACTACTTTTAGTTCTACATACAACTAGACAACTAACAACAATATATAAAATAATAAACATCTACAAAAGAAATCTTCCTAGTTTGCGAAATTATCTGTATAACAGATATTTTATGAAAACTTGCTGAAGTGCAATTCTCAAAGCTATACTTGCACAACGAAAATAAATGACCCATAATTATTTTTGAGGCCAGGAAACACGCGGGAAACGTACGTACCTTTAGTAGACTCTGTTATCTTTACAAGGCCTTGAAAATGAAATTAAAAAGTTTATTTTTGAGGAAGATGGAGAAACGGCAAAGATGCATTTTCCCTGGGACATTCATCCTTGTGAGATAATAACTTAATCTCCTCGCCATGACCCGGAAACAAACGAGAATTCATTTCAGCAGATATATAAAACTGTTGCGAGAGAAACTTCTCAATCTTTTCATTATATGCGTTAAAAAGAAGACCGCTACATTAAGGTGAAATTGAGGATGAGAAACCAGATACGGCTTTTATTTTCAGAAGACGAATAGCTTTCAGAGAACAGTTGAAAAAATTACCTAAGGTCGTGCGAGGATAGTAGAATGAAACTTCTGAAAGATGTGAGTTATTCACAAAAAATAAAAATATTATTCGCCCATCAAAGGTCGTAATTTTTAATTATTTATTTAATTTGTTAACTTGTATGGTTTAAAACATTACATACAATGTATTGAGCAAATTTTGCGACTCTTTGCAACTCACGAAAATGCGGTGAAACCAATCGTTATCAAACTAGACTCACAAACACACACGTTCTCAGGAACCTACGTGTAACGCGATTCTCAAATTTCGAATTATCGCGGGGTTCTAATGCATGTATGTGTGTGTGGAGAGGTGGGGGCAGGGGCGTACAGACGAGCATTTGGATGATGCACTAACGAATCAATCTACCGGTGCGGAAAAAAGGTTTCCGAGTGAACGGTGGTGTGAGGAAGAAAGGAAAGGAAAGGAAAGAGATGGAGCCACACACATCAATCACAAAATGACTCGCAGTGCAACGTAAAGAATGCCCTAGCTTTTACGTACTTGAGTTTTTGGAGCACCAAAAAAATGTTATTGACATATTTACGTAATTATGAAATACAAATACGTATGTGACATTAATTGTAGGCAATGTAATATTTGTCTCAACAAACAGAACACATTTTTCCAATATTTTATACATTCTTTCAGAATTTAACAAAATTTCACTTTTTTCGCAACGTACGATAGGAAATCGCAGTTTGTTTTTATAAAATTTCAAAATGTTTTTTTCATTCCTAAACTACATTTCTTAAATCTTCATCGATATATTATTCATTTATTTATATATTACGTTACTCTTCTAATGTTTTTACGCAAAGTGATTTTCATGAGGTAATTTATTCATTCTAGTTGTAATACTAGATTTTACCAGACACACATGCCATCTCCTGAAATTAACAAGAATTCGTTCTTGGATGTATTGTACACGTAAAAACTGTGCGTTATAATTAGAATACACATATATTCATCAATACAGCTCTAATCCGCAAAAATGTAATTTCTAACACGTGAAAAACTGTCTTTTTTGTGTTCAGAGCAGAAAATATTTTGAGTTACGAATTGTGAATTCTAATGACAATCTGTGAATATGAAAACAAACTTTTCGTATGTTACAATATAATGATTTAAATAATCAATATATTGTAATATGAAATAATGTATGAAACGTCAGACGGGAGAGAACCTTGTTAATGACGTTTAGAACCTTGTTAATTGTGGTAAATAGTATCTGGAGTCATTGCCTATAAAAGAAAGATAACGTATTACAAAAGAGAAATTATTCGAATATTAATAGAGATATAATATCTCTGTCAGTAAGTAAATCACGGTGACTTTGTACCCGATATTTGGATGAAGTACGCGGGTGGTTCAAGATCATTAGCAAATGCATGTAATCGGCCGCTCACACGCTACACGAAAGCGAATACGTACTCAGTAGGTACTGTTAGTTTATGTAGCTTACATCTATTTTTAATTATGCAAACAAAATATCCACACAAATAATTGTGAAGGTTATTTTTAGTAAGGATCATAAAATTTTAGGATCTTTATTTAAATATTCATATGATTTGTTTAAAATTTATTGCATTGTTATTTAAAATATAACTAAATACCCACGATTCTGCTCGCAGGAATTTTGTGATTATTATACATATGTGTTTCCTTATCTTGTCTTCGGTATTTGGTAAATATAATAGAAGTTAAACTTTTCGTCTCCTTTTTACAAACATTTTCACATTAATACACCAATAGTAAACACACGCGGATTTTTACAAAATATCCTGCTCTACCAGACTGGCAAACTAATTTGCTTAAAAAATAAATAAAGAAACTCAATTCAAACTTAAAGTAGTTCGAAGGTATAAATATTTACCACTGAAAATCAAAAGGAAGATGATGGAAAAAATTAGATTTGTAATTGTGGTTTTCCTTGTGGAACAAGATAAGCATATGTACCACCCAAATAAAGGTGTTTTACTACATATTATTTAAAACAATGTCAGTTTTGTTCAATTCAAACGTCTATTTAATATGCCTAAAAAATTATATGAAAACAAGAAAATAAGCGTCCTTTCCGCGTTCATAAAGAGCATCTATCATATACCGTGAAGATGTTCTTCTTTACATGATCTTGTTTACATTTTCCTCTTTTGTAGTTCAGTTTGCTAAAGCACTTTCACACATTCATTAACATTGCCGGAAAAGCCTGGAAAAAAATTCACCTTTCCGAGAACACGATGACTTCTTTAACTAGAATCCACTTCTGAGATGCAAATATATTCCTGCAACACCAATCATTTTCCCAGAGCCATCTTGATGTCATTTATTCCATCTACACATTCTGTAAAGAACACATTATGATTTTCCACCAGATACTTTTCCTTCTCTCGGTAGTTTATGGAATCTAACTCCGCCAATATTCCTATAAAATTAGACCCCCCCCCTCTATATATTACCCATTTGTGTAATGTAAATGTATTAAGAGGTTTGTTTCCTTTGGTCGCATCTTGCTTCAAAGAAAGTCTTTTGTTTATTTTTCTCATCCTCCAAATTTCATCATTTCAGTGCATAACTAAAAAAAGCAGGCAAAGATTAGGGGAAATGTAAGCATGTGTAGGTATATTGTAGAGAGATATGTGTGAGTATTAGTCAAAAATTAATAATTGAAAATAATGTACAATTATTGAATGCAATGAAGAAAAACAAAAATTCATTTCTTCACTGCATTATACAAAATGTTGGAAAAAGTCCAGGTTCTCCTAGAGACTTGTACCAAAGTTTTGCACCAAGAAGACTCAGCGCAGCTTCAAGAACAATGAGGATCCCTCATCATTTGGAAATGGGTCGTGTAGCTTACATCGGCGCCTTCTCTCCCGTCTTGTAGCACTTCTTTAGCATAATTGACTGTCAGCTGCACGCAATGCGATGGCACAACTCGCCCCATCTTTCATCTAGACACGCATAAGTAACGCACTGCATGCCACGGCGTGTATGGAGAATAGTAGAACTTAGTAGTAGTATTGCCACTTACTCCTTGGTCTTTATTTTAATTTAGTGTAGTAAACGTAAGTACCAATTCATAAACCGAGCATTTATTTATTTTAGATAAACAATTTCAATAATGTCCACAAAAAATTATTGTTCACCATTAGTGCAACATGGTGAATCTTTGGAAGTATTTACAGAAATCATAACGAAGCGTATTCATGCCAGGATTCAGATAAGGTGATTGTAAAATCAGAGAAATTGTGGTACTACAAAAACAAACCGTTTAGTGATAAAAGAAACAAAAGTATTTTTGTTGTTGTTGGGGCTTTAGGGCTCGTCAACAACGAAGTCATTAGAGCTCATGCAAGTAGGGAAAAATGCAGTTTCGCACCATAGAGAAGAGCCGTAGTGACTCTTCCCCGTGTGTGGGACTCGCCGAATATCTCGACCATACCCATTAAAAAAACCCCCTGAAATCAACAAATATCTAAATAGAAAGATGAAAAAAAAGAAAAGAAAACAGTTGCCAAATACATTATATCACAAAAAAGGAAAACAATTTTTAAATATTATATTTTCGAATTACAGAAACGAACGATTAAAACAAAGAAGTCAGTAAAGATGAAAAGGGAATGCAAATTTTAAACCCTCCCGAGAACTTGTGGGAGGAGCCCCGGTCTACACATAAAATTCAATAGTTTGTTAACATTAACCGTTTCATTTCCGAGAATTGTTGGTAAATCTTCAGCCAGACCAATTCGTCTCCGTATACTTGAGTATCTTCTGCAATCAGTTAGTAGGTGACGCACTGTCAGAGAACAGCTACACTCCTCACAAACGGGTTCATCATCAAGTAGTAAGAGATACCTATGAGTGAGAGGACAATGTCCTATGCGCAGGCGGGTCAGCAAGACCTCGTCGCGCCGGGCTGGCCTACAGGAACTGCTCCATGACTTAACAGAAGATTTGATAAGTCGGAGCTTANAGGCTAACCACTCATTGCTCCATTCACTCAGAATCCCTATCTTGACGGAATTTAGGAGATCTCGTTTTGGAATCGTGGAGAAATCCACGCGATTCTTGAGGCATGCCGTCTTTGCGGAATCGTCTGCTTCCTCATTTCCTCTGATACCCACATGTCCGGGAACCCAGAAAAACATTATGTTCTTTCCATCACTTTGCAGTGAGAAAAGTACATTCTGGATGTTCTGGATCAGCTTATCAGCTTGATACATGTTCTGGATTGCTTGAAAGGCACTCAGAGAATCAGAACAAATCAGGAAATGTGATCCGCGGGAGTACGTTGTTGATCGCAATGCTCTTAATATGACGTAGCACTCAGCAGTGTAAACACTGCACAAGTCGCCTAGACGGTAGCCACAGGTCTCACGGGAATACACCACGGAGCTGCCGACACCATCAGCTTGCTTCGACCCGTCGGTATACACAGTGATATGGACTCGGTGTTTGTAGAGGATTAGCTGAAAGTATACCCTCAACATCGGAGCTGGAGTGTTCTTCTTGTCATGATGCAGAAGATCGAAAATAATCTTCGGCTTGTGCAAAGCCCAAGGGGGAGACTTACTANGTTACTAAAACCTTGATGTAAGACATTAGATGTGCGTATATTTAGGGTTTCCAAAATTTGTTTGGAGCGATATCAAAAAGGTTTGGTTGCTCTCAGTCTGTTGTTGTAGAAACGGATGGAAGAAGAGGATGGATGAAAAACCGCGTTGTGCACCAGAATGTCCGGTAAAGTTAGCACGTGGCAAAAGTGTCGTAGCATGAGTCGCCGCCGGAGGTAAAGATATGGTTCGCCACTCTGGGCATACAAACAAGGAATGGGACTAGTGCGGTAGGCTCCGTATTCGCCAAACACGTACTTACTAGATGTAAACCCCCTGAGGGGGAAACAAAAGTTGACCTAAGCTCGAAGATACCATAAAAATAGTACAGAAATGTGCCATCAAAACAAGAAATGTGCCATCATAGAAGAGTAGAATAGAGGGAAAACTGAACAAATTCACACGAAATGAAGAGGAGAAGGGACAAGAGTCATCATGATTTCATTCCACCCAGTTACGCTTTGCATTCAAATGAACAGATACCATTGCCACAGTTTCGCAGGATAACTTAATTACTTGGCTTCTCCAGGTATTTTGTCTGACCGACTTACTTTTGTCGGAATGCTCCCATATTCCGCTCAATTTTGTAGACGTGACAAAGGTCCCAACCACACAGCAAACTTCATTTACTTCTTATGACACATTCTTCCGCGAGGGGTATTGTTAATAGTTAATGGATTCATAATATCATAATAATACATATAAGATATTCACATAAAGGTCTGTAGTTGTGTGATATGACATGGTCAATCATACATATCTTTATTAAGTTCCAGTTGAAATGTATATATTTTTCGTGAAATATAACATCAATTTAAACAAAAAAACTCTACGTATTAAACACTAATTTTGGGTACAAGTTAAGTACCTGGACTCAAAGACCTGGCGAGTTTTAGAGACTATTAGTATTTACTTGTTTTATTATTATTATTCTAATATCATAAAAAATAAAAATGAATTCTACCACTTTTAACGATTTTAAAATTCTCTCTTATACGACTGAATATGCTTATCTTATGTAGTATCAAATAGCATTATATTGTTTTGGAAAATAAGAGTTTATACATGTATTAAATTTAAAATAAAATTTTGTAGTGATGGTTTAAACATTTCTAATCCACATCTATTAAGATTCATTAAAAAACAAAATTTTTACCTCTAAAAACGTTCACGGTTACTAAAAAATACTTTATGTATTCTTTAAAAATACAGAAAAGGAAATATGGAGACTAAAAGAGAAGTATCGATATTTCTGAACTTTGTACGTAAAACATGATATTTTATGACCATTTTTTTTAAATACGAAAGATTTGAAAGAGAAGGGAGGAAACAACGTGCTTTACCATACATTCAAACGCACCAATCACAACACAACCTTTAGAGCCCCTTTCTTCCTAAACATTAATCCAAAAATCCGTTAAACACCACCTACTAACGTGCAAATGCCATTGCACCACCTACTAACGGACATTGTTACTGTTAACACCACGGCTTACACACACATAAATATTGCCACAAAACCATCAAAAATTATGTATCATTAAGTAAATACCACCAGTTTTGATTTTCACGCCGAAAAGCGTTTACGTACCAAGCCATAGGATGTAACAAGGATCTAACAGATCAAAAATAAATGTCCTGTTTCATGATGGTGAATACAGGAGATCCAATATTCACAAACCTTACACGTCCGTTTGGTTTTAAAGTCAAAATACTGTGAATCCACCGCTACACACTAATATTTGCGATACAACAGAATAGGTGTAATTGGAACTGGGTGAATTGAAATTTTCAGCGAAGTTTGTTACTCCAAAAAAAGTGAAGTCATATTAGTAATTATTATCATACAACTAAATTTTGTATATTCACTCTTGATTTCCAGTGTTTTTTGGTGATAAATAAGACTAATATGTATAAATAATATTTTTTTCATAAAATAAAATTTGTAGAGAAAAGTTTAAATTTACTAATGATCACAAAAATCACAGATTATCAACTTATGTTTAGGAGCATTATTTTTATAACTATTATTGTATTTCAATGGATAATTTACTGAAATAACATGAAATAAATGTGTTGAAAATTAAAGAAAATTCAAATTGATAGAGTTTCTAGCTATAGAGAAAACGCAAAACAGCATTAACTTTGATGAAAGAAAAGCCATAAACGTCGATTTGAAATTTATATTTTTACGACTAAAAAAGATTCAATACAGAGAGCTCTCCCTATTACCTGTTCTCCTTTATTGCATAACCAGATCATCAAAGCTAAAAGGAAACGATGAAATTCCGAAGATACAAACAACTTTAAATGTCAAGTAAAACGCATACGGGGTTTGATTCATGAAACTCGAAATCTTATAAGGTTTAAAGAGTAAACAAAGCGTTTCAAATATGGTGCATCCAACAAAGCGGTAAATGTTTGTCTTGAGAAAAGGCACTAGAGGCAACGGGTAATTGCCCGACTCATCGTTATTAACTTCACTAACAGCCAAAGAGTTACCCTCATGAAGACACCCTCATGAAGTATGTGTGACACTGTTTGTATTAAATTTCAAATAGATTGTTTTTAACGTCTCCATTGAATTTACAAGATGTATTTGATTTCTAATTTTGCACATAGCTTTTAACCATTTAAGAAAATATTATTCTCAAAGTACTAGAGTATTCCATATCGTGAGGAAAGTTATAACAAGGGTATAAAAAAGTAATTGCAAACAATAAGATGAATCACGGAGTTCTTGGGAAAAAAGAATTAGTTTCATTATTTTGTAACAAATCTGAAATACAATATAAAGCAATTGCATATCTATCATGAAATCAAATATAGAATTTCTCTAATTTTACAATTTATGTATTTAGTTTAAAAAACATTTGTGAATAGCTGTCCCATTGTCTTTCTTTCCTAATTTATTTCTTTTGATATCGTAATCACGCCTTTTTAATGGAATAAACAGGAGAGTAAACTCGACATACGTTTTTTTTTCTTCTACGATGTCCGTTAACATGTATCTTAGCTTACATGACTGATAATACAATTCCCGTATATTTACAGTTTATAAAGCGATCAACACTTTACAGTTTATAAAGCAATACAGCGCATTCTTCAGTATCTTTTTTTTTTTTTTTTTTTTTTGGGCTT
>NNCF01130031.1:88413-114584 GCA_002313205.1 Laupala kohalensis
GCTCCTTCCTTTCTCTTTTCTGACCTCCCTTGGTCACCTCTTGTTCTTTTCGATCCCGACGCTATTAGGGCTAGGGTATCTTTCATTTTCCTCTTTCCTCTTCTTTTTTTTTTTTTAATGTTTCTAGTAAAAGTCGTGAGATATGTTGTGATTTGAGTTTTGAGTTGTAATGCAGGAGGGTTTTTAGTGGGTATGGCTGAGTCTTTCGGCGAGTCCCACACGCGGGGAGAGTCATGTCGGCTCTCCCTAGTGCGTAACTGCATTTTCCCTACCTATTTTCTTCAGTATCATGCGGAAACAAATTCACACTGGCAGCAAAGCGTGTTCGCAGTGGTGCACAGAGTGCAGATCTATCAGAACATGTGGAATAGGAAACGTGGCCACTAGCAATGGCTATGGTGGGTCATTCACTGCTGGGAAAGGGCCTGATCGCCCGCGGCAAAGGGGCTTTGTGGAGACTGTGCAGATTTTTGCCTAATTAGTTGGGGTGATGGTGCGGATGAAGCGGCGAGAGGCAAACCATACTGCCCCCAGCGACGCTGTCCGTCGCAGAGATTGGTCGACTGGGAGACGGAGGTGAAACAGGACGGACGAGGCAGCATTGAAAGAAGGGATGGGACAGAGCAGAGGCAGCCTCGATGAGGTACAGGCCGTGATGAACAATATAACAAGCATTGGACGGAGTCATTCTTTCCTTCGGAATCGGAGATCTAATATCCAATGTTTAGTGAGGAGTTTGCGCGTGCTAACTTATTGAATATAATTTAGTCTTCATTCCATGTACCTTAATATCGGTTGAGAGTTAATAAAGAGTCGTGTTTCTCAAGGGACAGTGATTTGATCTCAGAATACATATTGCTTTCAATTCATGGTTCGATACACCGAACAGGATGTCATGAAAGCAGGTGCGTATTAAAGTCTACAACAAAAACTCGAAATATACAAGGTAGTTGTAAAGGTGCAAATAATAATTTTTGAGGGAGAAAATAATCCATATATTAGACTACTGGAAAAATTAACTTTGCCTAAAAGGGAAGAAAAACAAAAATTGACTAACACATTTTATCCCAAGCCTAGAGATATCAATAATTACTATGTTATTTTGCACAAACATATGAAACATGCAAATCTACAAGTTTGATATGTTTTAATATATTTACCATAAAATTGTTATTGGAAAAGAAACTATGTCCTATAACTCTTCTTGACTTCTTATAACCATAACAGTAGAATACGAGGAAGAATGTTATTCTAAAAAATACATTCACTCAACTACAACAATATTTTAGTTAACTTGAGTGCACTGCGGTATGATGCAGTGACTGAACGTTTACTACACAAGATGACGAGTACAGGGTTGACACATTCAAAACATGACACGATAAAAGCAAACAAGAAGAATAAAAACTCGTAAAAATAAATGTGCATTAGTAGGGTTTCGAGAAAACCACAATGGTATTTTGATGTATAGGGAACTTAAATTTCTATATTTTGGGTTGAGATTAAATATAAAATACTTTGTACTGCTGTGTATCATAAATCGTTTCAACCACTAATTTTATTAGTCAAGGATAGTATAATTAAATCTTAAGAAGGATTCACTTAGACAAATGAATTTATTGCTAAACAGGTAATGGTAATTGATAATTTACACTACATTATTAATGCAAAAAACTTTATTGCTTCATCCCTTAACCCACCGGTACGACCATAATTATTAATATCTCGGAATGTGCTTCACTATAACATTTTTTGATAACATTTATTAAACTGATAATTCAATCACGACGAAAATATACGGAACATTTTGTTCCTTCAATTTATTAAACTAGATCTTGAAATAAATAGGTGAAGGTTTTTTATTGAAAATTTAGGTTAAGATTAAGCGTTATTTCGTTCCCAAACTATATGATGCAACTATCAGATCTATTAGCCTCACACCATAAAGGAAATCAATCAAATCAAAACAATCAGTATTACATTATTGGTTGCAAACATAACTTGAGTTTTAGTGTGAGAAAAATGTAATGCTACCTATCAAAAAATACAGCGAATGAGGTGTAATACAATGTTACGAATTAATTAATCCGTAAAAATACTAATAATGGAGTTTCAGCACAAATCTGTAACACAAAAGAACTCTTTTAGAGAAAATTAATAGATTATTCGAGAGATATCTCAACTAATCAAAACTTCCATTTCATGTCGGCAACATCGTGGTGGGAAAGGAGAAAGGGAAACGACAAGTATGCACGGAAGCTGAGGATACGTGCCCACAGCAGTAGCACTAGATGCACAACAACGGAACACAAAGGCGGCCAAGGACCAAAGTGAAACGCAAAGCAAGTACTGTGAGAGCGAACAAGGAATTGTGAAGAATTGTTCGAGGGTACTATAGCAAACCACAAAGGACAGGCTAACGGACTACAAGCCACGATAAATCTACCCGAGCTATTCCGGGAATAGAGATGAGAGATTTGTTCCGACAATAGGGACATAGAATAAAAATGAAGAGTTTAATTCTCGTAAAGAATGAAACTTCCGCAATGATCTATGTACCAGTTGGTATAAAGGATACAAAACGAATTCAATTGAAAACCTTAAAATAAATTTGAGTAATGTATATTTAGGATGTTCATGAAGTGGTCTCATACAATACATCGATGGGAAAACGTAAATTACTAAATATGTTGACCATGTAATGTTGAATGAAAGGAGGAGACGGACCGGAATTCGAACCCGAATCCGAAATTCAACATGGGTCTCTCAAGTTGAATGACAATGGTAGACAGGACCTAAAGGCGAACGGGATGATGTTGATTGCGCGTCAGCACGCTAAGCTGTAGATCCACGGTTCGAATCCGGGTTCCATCCCATATTCTCATTAACATAACATGATTAATCTATTACGTGGAGGTGTAGTTAACTGAAATTTAGGAGATTTATTTATAATAAGTATTGTTTAAGGTAAAGCAATTTAAAAACGTAAACCATGAATATTATTGTCTTACTTTTAAATTAGTATAAAGTTAAATTGTAAGGTTTCTTTCAAAGATTAATGTCTCATTCAATTGAGCATGATCATGCTGGCATGTTTCTTATTTTTGAAGACCAGAAAATTAAAGATCATATGATGAAATGTATTCACATATTTGAAGTAAAAAGCTCGAAACAGTCTTCTAATACAATAAAAAATTAATTATCAAAAAATAAACGTCGTTTAAGTTTCTCATTTGTAGGTCCGTAATCTCTTTTCGTTTAAAACACCTTATGAGAATCTTCGCAAACGAAGTCAACAATATACCCTGTTTGACATATTTAACATTCAACAATCATTTATGCCCGTGTGTCAGGAACACTACGTGCAACATGTCTCAGAAAAGAGACACATTCCCGCTAATATGTGAGTCACTCATCCAATGAAATATCAAGTCAAAATATAACAAATGAGATGAGAGAATTTCTTTTAAAAAAGTTATCAACTTCTGAATTATTTTCTTGTTTTTTGTCATTTTTCTCCTTTCCAGTCGGGTTTCTAATATCCTTCGCTATCAAAATCATTAAATGCTAGATTTTTTTTTTTTTGGTGGGGCTTTAGGGCTCGTCAACATCCAAGGTCATTAGAGCCCATATTCAATGCTAGAATATGGATGCAAAAGTATTAAGTGCGTACAAAACATGTGTGCAGTTTCTTTAAAAAATATTTCATTTCTTCGTAATCATTATGTAGCATAGTACATCAGCGTTCATAAAGTGTTGGATTCATTATTATCAACAGAAAACCAATGATATTCATTGGGCATAGTTACAAGTAAAATTACTCTATATGAGTAAGATTTGGAAAATTACTCCATATGAATGAGTTGTTATTTAAATACTAGGTATATCATTTTTTTTCATTTTTATTTTCATTAGTATTAACCTAGTTTCTCAACCTTCTGGGCACTACCTGGGTTTTCTTTTATCGCATCATTACTTTGCATTGTATCCTTATTCATGTTAACTTGTTTCTTTCTTCCTATGCTATTTCGTTCTCTGACTTTACTCTCGCGTCTGGAACTGTCCACTAACTGATATTTTATTTCTTTCCTCACACTTAATGTTGCACATTTTCGTCAAGTACACTGTAGACTTTTTTTATAGCTACGCACTACGTATATGATCTATACGTACAATAACCATTAAGGAACTTAATTAATTTAACGCGAAAATGGGCATTCCTTGGAGTGCATGGATACATGAAATTTGAATAATCTAGAGTTCTAGAAAAAGAAACCTATGAGAAACCTCCACTCCAAAATCGCGGTAGTAAGTAATTAAGGAGCATATCCAGCCTTTTCACTTCCTGTGTATATTTCCATCAAAAACCCTGCTGGCGCATCCCGTCACATCTCCGTAAACTCCAATCCGTCAAAGTATGCGATCGTTTGTCAATACGTGTCTGCGCGCGGGTTACACGCAGCTTGTTCCTCGTTTGTCGAGCGGCCGAGGTGGTATGGCTGCGAGCGCCATTTGCCAATCCCACTGCCTCGCATGTTGCCCGTCAACCGTGTGCGCCGACACCATCAGGTCGAAGATGACGAGCTCCCGCTGCTGCCACACTGCCATGAGGTACTCTTCAATCACAGCTTCGCATGAGCGCTCGTAATCGCGGACAGACAATACCTGCTGTTCCTTTTCACAGTAAGCACACTCATGTCCATCACCATCATTCACAATGAGCGATTATCGATATCTGCGAAGCAGGAAGGGGGGTGATGAAAAGGGGAATGAAGTGCAGGAATGAACAAGGAATTACAATGAAATATAAAATCTTTACATTTGTTATTCTGAATATCATAATAGGTCAACATGACAGCTGTTTTACAACAATCAACCACAAGGCAGTAAATAATTTTAAACAAACTGAAAAATTTTAAACTAAAAATAACTACTCATTATCACGAAGATCCAACTTTCATTTTAAATTTTACCTAATTAACTAGGCAATTTTATAACTAAGGCACCAGAAATTCGCAAAGATATGAATAATATTTTCATTCTCTGCCTTGTTTTCAACCTCTGATTTCATATTCTGATATTTTTTGTTTGTTTCTTGCGTTTACGTCCAAATAAGAAAAAAATGTTTTAGTATTGTCTAAATACATGTGTTAAGATTTTATTAAAAACGTACTTGTTGGGCTGTCGAAGAATGGATGAGTAAAGGGTGAATAACTACAAGCCCTGAAGAAGATACGAAATGTATCGATACTTTGGCGAGTAACAATTGTGTTCCTTTTTTGGATTTAAACGCCCAAAAATTCATTAATTAAAATGCAATTTTTATAATTTATGATTGCGAAGCAAACGAAGCTTATAGAATTTTATGTCAAGTATTTATATTTGGATTTAAAGAAAGTAATTCGCTTTTTATATACAAATGTATAGAATACTCAATGTTCTCGATTTTCGTGTTATCTATAAAGAATTGAATTTTTACATTCAGGTCATAAATAAAACATATCCGTCAACATTCCTTACAATACATATATTCTTCGTTTTCTTAGTGCTGAAGTACTACAAGATTTTCAAATAGAATACATCAGCACATTTGCGATTATTATTAACAACACAACATTAGCAAGGCAGCTATACTTTATTTATTTAAATAAACAAGCTCTTGTTCTTTAAAACAAATAACAAGTGTACTTAACTCTCTTAACTCTACTATTCTCATCGTTTTCTTTTTATAAATTGACATAACACCGATACAAACTGATACTAACAATACGGAGAAAACACAACAAGCGTAATTGCAGTAATATCAGTACACGTCAATAATATCAGTAGTAACAGTAATATCAGCAGTATCAATAAGTCAAAGTAATTTAGAAGATACCAATTTAAGGCTGACCATTACTTTCCCATACATCTCTGATTGACAGTTTACCAAATGTCTTGCATTACTTAAATACACGAAAAAAAGTTTATAAAGTATACGTCAATAATATTTAAGAAATATACAAACTGGCAAAATTTCTTTTATTTTTATTCAAAATAAGTGTTCGTTCTACGGATGAAATTGTCATTCAGAATGTCCCATTCAGATGATTATGGATTAAATCGTGATATCTTTCAGTTGTCTGATAATCCATAAAAACCTCAGACAAAAACCTTAATTTCTGCCATACTGAAAAAAAATTGTTTCATATTTTGTTTCATATTTTGAGTGAAATAACAGTAAGTAATAGAAAATATTCAATATAAGAAAATATTTTAATCAGTTTTTAATGAAAATGAAAACAATTTTGCACGAAATAAAAATTCCTCGCGCAAACTAGAACCTGTGCAATTACAAACCACGTCACTCGCACCGTGAGGATAATAAATGAAAAGGGATTGGCAACATACGTTCACAACAAAAATCTCTTTACCCTCCAGTCAGTGAAAGGCTTCTAGGAACAAATTGTATCGTACTAATATGTACCGGAAACTGTAGAGACTCGTGGAAAATTCCAAAGTTTGGAGCAGAGAGTATTTTGTTTTGAAAGGGCACTCCGGGGAAACTGCCAGCGCAATACATGCGTCGTCGTTATTGGCAACTTTGGAATTGGAGACTAGGAGGCAGGACAACGAACGGGAAGGGTAATTTGCAGCAGAGTTGCCTAATTTACGAGGGAGAAACTAATTACGAGTATAAACAAAAAGTCAGGCCGTGCTTTAATGGAAGACATCACCCACCGTTTGGTGTGCGAACACATTCTTCGGCACTGCGGACGTATCTTAAAGCGCGTCGTTGTTGCTGTGGACAAAACTGTATGAAGAATACTGCGAAAGGAATTTAAGTGAGTCAATGTACGTAAAATTGCCAAGAATTTCAACATTATAAGAGTAAATCTGGAAAATAAATTTGCTGAGGGAACCTATTCTCTAGTATGAGGAATTTCGCAATACCTTTATTCATTCAAAACAATGACAAAATAATCAGTAACGCTAGGAAATACAGTATCTTATGTTGTACTACAAAATAATTTTTAGTTAACAGTATTTAATTTTTACTTCATAGTTTATTCTTGCTTTCCTTGTTAATTTTGCATTGATGTCATCTATGACGAGAAGAACTTAAAATAAATCGTAACTTTCTTTGCCATTGTTTGACATGTTGAGAGGTATCACTTAATTCAAGAAACGTACTATTACAATATTTTTACGTATTTCAACACAAGGAGGACTCTAAGGTTATTCTATTCTTTCAACGGAGTCTGAACTCGTGTGAATGCGTGACAAATGTTGTCGTCTCTCTTCTCGGAGAGGATCGAGAGGAGTTCGATCGAAGAGCGTCCCATAGGAGATCGATTCCTCCTTTCTCTCACACGTTGCCAACCCTCTCCCGAGTGCCAGACAGCCGACGAGGAAATTCCATCAACACCCGCCGCGAATCTGAAGCGCAGGGAGGAGGCCGAGCACAAGTCTCGCGCCAGAGGAGCTTCCGGAAGGATGGACGACAATCACTATCATGCTAGAGTAAACGACAGAAAACATAAGGAAATGCTGTACATATTTTTTAATTAGAGGAATAACGATTCCAAAACACAATGGACTTGTCACCAAAGTTTGTAAAAAAATAATATTAAGTCGGAACTTACGATGTTCTCGACTCTCTCTTTGCTGACTATTTGTAGCAAGAGAATCTGATAACTTGAGATTTCTCGGATGAAATCAGCAAATTCCATAGCTGCTAAGTCCGAAGAAGCAGGGCCTACTGTTCAGAACTACAATCTGAATAAAATCAGGATGATATACGAGGTTAGGCAGAAAAGTAATGAGACTGATTATTTATTTTCCAAAGTTTTTATTTTTTTAACATCAATGTTATCCCCTTCAAAGTAGTTCCCTTGGGCAGCTACACACCGATGGAGACGTTGTTCCCATTGTTGGTAGCAGCGCTGGAAGTCTTCAACTGGTATGGTCTTCAGTATGTCCGTTACACTCTTTTGGATGTTTTCTACAGTCCCGAAATGACGACCTTTGAGGATATTTTTCAGTTTAGGAAAAAAGAAAAAGTCACAGGGACTGAAGTCAGGTGAATAGGGGAGCTGGGGAACCACGGGAATGCCTTTTGAGGTCAAAAATTCTGTGAGAGGGCAGTGTGACATGGGGCGTTGTCATGATGGAGCATTCATTTGTCTGCAATGTCTGGTCTCCCGCGAATGACCCTTTTTCTAAGCCTTTCAAGGACGTCTTTATAAAAAACTTGGTTTACAGTTTGTCCTGGAGGAACAAATTCTTTGTGGACGATTCCCCTTCTTTCCAAAAACCAAATCAGCATTGTTTTGATCTTCGATTTGATCATTCGAGCTTTCTTTGGTCGAGGAGAGTTTGCAGTGTGACACTCCTCACTTTGCCNCTCTTGGTCTCAGGATCGTATACAAAAATCCATGATTCATCACCTGTGATCACACGACTAAAGAAATCTTGCTCATTAGCGATTCTGTCAAGAGGACCAAGACACTTGTTTTTTCGATTGTCCTTCTGCTGAATTGTGAGGTTTTTCGGCACCATTTTGGCACAGACCTTTCGCATATGCAAATGTTTACTCAAAATTTGATGAACGGTAAATCTGTTCAAATTTAATTGTTCACTCAACATTCTTAATGTTAAACGACGGTCTGATCTCTCAAGAGTGTTCACACGTTCGATGTTTTCATCAGTTTTCGAAGTTGAAGACCTCCCTGAACGTTGTTCATCTTCAACGTGTTCTCTGCCTTCCAAAAATGATTTGTGCCCGCGAAAACTTGAGCTCGGGATAAAGAATGTTCCCCATAGGCCTGTTTTAGCTTTTCAAACGTCACACTTGCCGATTCTACAAGCTTAACACAAAATTTAATGGTACAACGTTGCTCCAAATTCCGCTGTTCCATTTTGCTCGACGCACAACCAAAACATAACTTCACTAATAGCAGTCACAAAAATCACGTAGTTAACGGAAGGAGTTGAAACTCGCACTGAGCTATGGGAGGGTACTGATACACGTGCCCTATCAAGGACAACAGCGCAGCGTTGCCAGATCGCTTGTAGTGTTGCCAGTCTCATTACTTTTCTGCCTGACCTTGTATATATCAATGAATTCAATGTTAATGGAGAATTACCATTGTTGAAAATATTATTCTAAAGAAGAAATAGCAAGAAAGCGCTAATTTTGTTTAACACAAATATAACGTGTAGAATACACGAAAAGGAGATATAGAAGAAACTTCAATAGATTCAATGCAAAAGCACAGCAGAGAAGATACAGAAAAATACTTGGCGTGGAAAAGAAGATATGGTAGGATAACCAAAGCGTATCGGATCGTACACAACCCACAAGGTAACACTGGCTTCATAGTGGTTCTCCATGTAAACTCTGGGGGCACTGAGAGTCTCTGTCAACGTTCCCAGAGGGTTTCACGAGGGACGGACTACGTTTGAAGAGAAGCGCGAACTTTCCAAGCGATATTCCGTGGCGCGTGGACGGTGCTTTTCCATGGAAGTGCACCGCTGAACATCAATCCCCACGGCGAATAGGTGCGAAATGTTTGAAGGAGCAGGACAGTTTCTTACTCGGAAAGCGATATCATCACGACATAATGATACTCACACACACAGACATTGCTGGTGTAGAAGACATTTCGATTTAAACAAACCTGAAACCTACACCGCTAGCTTATGTTACTCAAGTGACCCGTTGTTTATCTGGATCGTCAAAAAAATCATGTTATAAAAGCACTACAAATATTCCACTCCACAAAATCTGAAATGCACATTTACAACCTCAGAGTGTTAATCATGTGTAGAATTTGTGTTTATCAGAATCAAATCATACGTATCAATATGAGTCCATCCTTTCATACAATAGAGAAACGTGGAGCGTCCAACTTGACTTTCAATTATTTTATTAGCCCTATTAATTAATTACCAATAAAATAATTATTCGTATATAAAATTTGATACATTATTATATTAATATGTCGTTAATAGTTCCTTTCCTTAGTACTTTAAGGTTTTAGATTTATCCTTTATAATGTTCCACTAATTATGACTACTGTCCAACATCATTAAGGAGGAAAATTATATTTCTCACGACTGTGCGAATGTAAATCTTCTACCTGACTGTTACATAGATGCTCGTTTACACATTACCATAATTTTGCTAATGAGTACATAAAATAACAAAGGTAATTCAAATACCAATATTAAATAAACACTTTATAATTGATGTTTTTAATTGACATAGATATCACCTGATATTCTGAAACACATCGTAATGTTGTTTCGCGCGTGAACGCTGATATACATTGCAATTAATGATGCAGGGTAATTGACAGAAGCACTAATGCATTAAATACTAAACAGAGTTTTTCAGCATGAACGATTCAAGAGTGGATAAAGATAACAAAAACTCCATTACTAACCCATCGACAATTATCTTTATCAAGATTCATTAATTTATCCTACTGATCGTTCTGTGGCAAAGAGAACACGTACTATTTTCTGAGTGATGTTTGTAAACAAATATTTATTTACTAGCTGATTACCCGGCGTTGCCCAGAATTTTTTTTACTCGTTAGACCAACGAACCCACTCTCCGGAAGCCTCACAGGTCGATTTATTTGCTTCCGAGGAAAGATAGAACTATCGCAGCGCGGGTGCACCATTTCATTAAAACTCTTATAAAATCTGAACCATTCGCTCAAATTTTAAAATTTATAGATGTTTTTTATCTTTGTTAAATGCCCAAATCAAAGAGTCTATTAAATTTGATGAAGATTGATTTTTTCCTTCTTAAATTCCTTACTTGAATTGAAGTATTTCAACATATCTATTTTCACAACGTTTTTTCGATCATTTAAATTAACCTTAGTAGATAGACATACGCTGTTGCGGACTTTCTTGTAGAACTCTTCGAGGCAAACAATATTGTCACTCATGGTTGTTATCTATCTCTAGTTGTTTAGGCAGCATAAGTGAATATTGCTGATTTTTTGCCCCGATTCAATCGACATTAACGTCAACTTCATTTTTTATCTTTCTTTTCATACATTTAAAAAATAAAAGTTAACTATATTCATTCTGGACATCTTAACTATCTTTTTGCTAAATTTCATCACGATCCGTTCTGTGATTTAGTAACAAACAGACATACGCTTTTGCATTACGAATTTACATATTAGTATGGATTCATCAGAACCTTGTACCGGACGTAGGTCTAAATATCGTGAAGCTAATGAATACATTCCCAATAAATATAATACACATTACAAGGTTCCGAAATAATATTGTACAAATATTACACGGTTTAGACTGATAAATAAGAATTCTTGTAAACTGCATGCCTTTTAGAATCTCTGAACCGTATATATTCTGATATTGACCCTACAGAACGATGACCCCTACGAGCTCGTGCACACACATGCCTTAAAAAAGCAGAGGCCGGTACCCGAGCGTGCTTTTCCATCCTGACTCCTGCAAACGAAGCGAATGAAGATATAGCGATTTCGCAGCCCAATAAACGCGGTGGAACTCCATCTTGTAATTACCCCATTCACTGCTGGCGGCGGCATGTCGCTCCATCGCCTGGCTCCAAAGAGTGGCAACACTTCGTGCCAACCTTCTAGTAATTCGCGTCATGTTCAGCTAGCACTGTTTCCGACTTAAGAGGGCCTTTCTCTTTATTTCCCTTTAGCAAGCGGGAAAGATTCGCTCAATGAACGAGAGCCCCTCCTCTTTCCACGTAAAAAACGAGGCGCTGATTATTTCACTCGCACCGGACGGCAAAGAACGGCTTTGAAAGAGGTGTTAAAACATTCACGGAACGATGATACATCTTTGACAAACCCACATTGTTGAACAGCGGAAATAATGTGCACAAGCGAGGCCTATTGAGAGAGAAAATGTAAATTGGGATATGTGTGTTGAAACAACCACGCAAAGTTGAAAAAGAAAATAATTCCTTTTGTCAAAAAATATACCTCAGTCACATAATAAGAGAAGTTCACACGTTTTTAACTTCGATATCAAAAACTCAATATTTATGCAAGTAAACGAGAGAAATATAAGGCATGTCAAAGCATTGCAATGTACTCATTATTCAAAACCACTCTCAGAAATGATCACAAAAACTACTGCTGTTTTCGTTATTGTCACTTAGCTGCTAGGTCACAGATGAAAAAAAACCTCTTTTTTTCTTTGTTTACAAATATTAGCTATTTTGATCAACAGCACTATAAATGACCATTAGAAAACTAGTTCAGTTCACAAACAATTTTTTAATTCAATTCATTAAAAAGCTACATGAAAATATTAAATGCGTATAAATTGGGAAAACATACGCCCCACAAAAACAAAGCTTGTAAGATGATGATGATAACATACCTCTGTTAACGTGTAAGTCACTTTAAAATTTTATCCTAAAACGAATTTTTTTTTAAAAAGAAGAAATTAGTAGACATTAAGAAATCCAGACATTTCATTTTTAGCCACTTCAACATAGATTCTTGGAGGGGAAAATCGTTAATTTTGACAAGGACGCAGAGAAGAGAAAGAGAGTAGCAATATGAGACAAGAATAATAATGTCGATAAAACCTTTGGTCCTCTTGTGAGAGTAATTATTTTTATCTCCCTCTTTCTCCCCAACTGTAATTACGGACTAACCTGAGTTGAGAGTCAAGAGATCCAATATTTAAGATTTAATCCATCCCGTGTTGGAGCGGTGTGGGTGGACTTCGAGATGCACGCAATGGCAGATAGTGTGACATCGAGGTACGAAAAGTGGCACAGTGATATAATAATTAGCTACCATTCAAAATATGACATCGCATTTTCACCACTCGAATAAAGAAGACATAAAAAGAAGACTCAATTCAGTAAAAAAATACATCAAAGATTTTCAACTAGAGAACAATTTAGTCTTATAGGAATGATCATGCCATCAATTACCACGTAAGAAGAAAGTGAAGATACGTTGTAAACAAGCCCATTAAATAAATGTATGTATACGTAGGTTCAAGATTTTGGCAGTTAATAATGCATCTAGAAATAACAATAGTAATATACAAGTCTCATGAAAATCATCCTAAGGATGGGACATGGTACCCTCGGACGCAGCAGTTAAGATGTTTCAATGGGCAACCATCCATTCGATGTTTTGTCGAGGAAGGCTTTGTTCAGCTCTTTAAACATGTAGTTGGGTTGAACTATTACAGATAACTCGCTCTCATAATGGAAGCACGTGCTCAATACTTATGAAAACACATCCTAGAACTCTTTTTACGATATCATATAACAAATAAGACAATTCAGAAT
Source organism: Laupala kohalensis (assembly GCA_002313205.1). NCBI lineage: Eukaryota > Metazoa > Arthropoda > Insecta > Orthoptera > Trigonidiidae > Laupala > Laupala kohalensis. Next base: position 101,735 of record NNCF01130031.1, read on the forward strand.
GGACAACACCTTAGGTTGTATGTGATGTTGAATTTTGTCAGCCCGGAAAACAATTTTTTTTAAACATATTTCGTTATCAGAATTTTAAAAATTACATTTATTCATACTTCAGAGATTGACTTTAATGTAAAAGCGTACCCAACGGGAATAGTTAAAATTAATTTCATTTCAAGGTTCCTTTATGCGCCTTTTCCACGAGCCATAGGCTGAACTTCAGATTGCTGGAGTGAGGCTACGAAAGAGAACCAAAGAGGTAATATGCTCACGTCCTCTTCATTTTAACGCCGCACTATCGTAATTAAAAATCTTATAGCAAAAGGTTTTGTTGAAAATTTTTCACGGGGATGGTTTGGAGAGAAAACGTAACTTGTGCAACGCGACAGCAAAATACTAATTATAATAAACTCTCTGTTTGAATCCACATTATATGATTTTCCATAGTTTAAACTCCTGTCATACCTGTTTAACTCTTTCTGGCAGGCGTTGCACCAATAGAACTGATAACTTCATACACTGTTCAAATGAAAGCCCCATTCACGTTCGGTTAAGCCCAAGCCTGACAGCACTCAACCTCATAGTGGTAAGACCCCCTGAGATACAGAAGCACGCGCGTATTTCTCACTTTATTAGTTGTAATAGATATTAATAAAAACTTTCAAAAAATAAAGTTAATCCTTAGTATTTAAAAAGTAAGTTATACATTTACTGTTATAATACATTAAAAACTTTTAGATGGAAAGCGAAATTTAAAAAAATAATCAATGAATAAGTTAATATGTAGTACGTTGTAATTTAATATCAATATCTGAGTACTTAGTAAATGGAGTTGTAAATCGTAATACACTATAAAAAAGAATACATTATTTCATATATTATTAAAATTTTGATGTACTATACTTAGGCGTCTAATGATTTTCGTTATCTGAAGACACGTTGCTATGTGATTTTTGGGGTGTTCTTGATCATATTGAAATAAAGCACGATGTATTACCATATATTTTACTCGTAAACATCATACATTGGTGGTTTTCAGGCATGGTCGCAAGTTTTCATTGAATCAAAATTTTCAATTAAATTTTTTTTATAATTACCCCTTGTAAGTTGCTTACTTACGTTTTTTAATACTGTCATTTTCATGAAGGTAGATTCCAATCGGCTGTATACAGCTTCTATCTTCACTCAATTGAAATCATAATATTTAACTTTACAAATACTCATTTCACTCCTGTATAATCACGCGAATTCCATCATAATCGGCTTTTCTTTCTCCCTTTTTCAAACTTGGAACACTGTATAACTTCACAAACAGGATGTGCAATGTTAACTGACTGACAGTCAACCTGTCGTCTAACCCACCACCACGCACTCCTGCGCTCCCTGATGAACGAACGTGTTTTCCTTCGTCCTCCGGTAGCCTCAGTCGGATCTGACAGGTCAGCATGGAACCTATGCACATTTCGGCTGCCTATTTAGACGTAACGGATCGGTTCGCCGAAACATGAATTATTGGCTCAATACACACGCATCTAGACGTAAACTTAAAGATTAATATTGTTTTTACATTGTATGTTTTAAACGTGAATTTAAAAAAAATTATATAAACATCAAACAAAAAAGGGAATAAAGATGTAGTATTACCCAAAATTTTGAACAATAGTACAGTTCGAATTTCAGAAATTTGGAAAAAGTGACGAAAATGTTATTCAAAACCTTTATATGGGTGCAGCTCCGTTAGCCCAATTAGAAGTCACATTGATCCAAAATGAATAACACTTGATGGGTTTTAATTTAAAATGACAACTAAATCCAAACCATAAGTTATCTCAATAAATATCAATTAAAAAAAAATTCAGGTGTTTATGATCCTCCTGTGTAATGCACACCTTTCAACAACACGATAATTAAACACATAAGAAAGAAAATACATAATACATCACAATATTATTTGCGTTATGGTTCCGTGTTTACGGAAGGTCAAAGAAAAGCTGAAACCATACATTGAAAGATTTCCAATACGAAAATTATTCATTTCTAAGGTTCAATTCACGTCTAGTAGTCTAAAAATAATAAATTTGGTTGACTGACCACTTTTGAGATTTTAAATTTATTTTTTACTTCACGAATTAATTGACGAGCTCCCGAGAAAGAAACATCTCCATTTGTAGTTAATTTTCGAGTAGTCAATAGATGGTAGTTTATGAAGGAAAAAATAAAATGGACACGCATCACCGCAAGCTCACTTCTTGTGGATTGGGCCTAAAGAATTATTTGACTGTAACCTAATCAATCAGGTGTCAATATTCTTTCATCTCGCCCTATTTATTTAGGGGCACGACACCTAGCAAACTCGAATCTTACAATGGGGCGCCACCTTCACTGAATCAATTAAGAGTACTTTTCATTGTCAGACTTATTGGAAATGATCAGAAGGAGAAAAATTTTGAGACGACACTTATTGAGACGCTTGCTGTCCTTGTTGAAACGCTTGTTGAGTCCTTCTAAGAGAGGTATAAGTCGCATTTAAAAATGAATATAAATAACAATTTTATTCTGTGAACAAATATATTCCATCTCTCTATAGCTGTTGATTCATAACAGATTTAGTAAAACATGGTAAGGTTTATTAGGGTTTTTGCTTCTATCATATTGGTGAAAACCTATTCAATGTCATATATTGCTAAAAGCTAAAACCTATCACAAATTTCACTCAATAGTTGATAAACCAAAACCACGTTTAATATTAAATTCTCATTTTTAAACGAAAAAAAAATCCAGAAATATGTATGTAATACGTATTTTCACAAAAAGATATGAATGAAATTATCATTTTTAATGAATTACAAGCACCTCCATTATAAAATAAAAACTAATATCACAAAATTAAGGCAAAATTGCTTCACGTGTGCGATTCGCACACATGGTTTACAAAAGCTACCCCGCTAATTAGAAAATTTCGAAGTAAACGTAAAATCATATTTTCTTTGTTAACCATTAACATATCACATAACACGGTAATGGTAGTATTGCTTCTTTAAAACTATCAAAGTTCAAATGACTACGACCACAAGCATATTTCTGCTAAAAGATAATTATCTTTGAGCAACGTTCTACTTATGTAAGGTAGCACATTGCTGTTTATGAAAAGAAATATTATTTCCGAGAACGTAAAATGTGCAAGAGACGCCGTCTCTTTTATGAAGATAATCCAGCGCCAGAGAACCGTGACTAAGAAATTAAAAGGATCATAAAACGCTAAACTGTTGCGCGTCTCATTTGAAGATCCTGCTAGCTATACACGAGGCACATAGGAAAGGAAACACAAGAACTAGACAAAATTGCATTACAAAAGGTACAAATAAATAATAAGCACTTAATTCCACATAAATAATACTGTATTTACCTTAGTCTGCTTCGGCAACCATCTTTTCGATGTCATACTAAGAGTATTGAAGTATTAAAAAGAAAAATAGGAATTTTCCCATAATGTTCAGTAAAAAAGAAGATAGAAAATAAGGCCCACAAAGAAATAGAGATTATCAACGTAACGAGATTGTAAAATCGTTAGAATTCGGTAATGATTTTTACATGTTCGGGACCATAGCAGCATGGCTGACAATTTGGGGATAATTTTTCCATTACCTTTGTTGGTTTTAAATCTATATATCTTCCGTATAAGTATAACTTTTCAAAATCAATAAAACTAAATTAAATATTATATAATTTATTGGGAAAATCAATTTTCCAGTAATTACTTTTATTAGTTCTTTATGATTTTGCATTCTCTTGTTATTTGTTTTTTTTTTAATTTTATTTACTTTCTTCAATGCAGAGGGTTTTCCCTACACTCCAAATTGAAGTTTTACTCCTACAAACTCGATGGTGGGTTTTCTCCTCAGCTACATCCAAGGCATCGACCATGTTTAGTAATTCGCAATTTAATGCTAACTTATGAGGGAAACACGCAAATATTTTCATATAATCATGAAACATTTTATAATATTGTGTCAACATTTTGAGTAAAGAGTTAAACGGTGAGAGAATTTTCAACAAGATCAAATGCATTTAACCTCCTAAAATTACGTCATAGAATGAATGCATGGAGTAAAATATTTATCGTGCTTCCCACTCAACAATTTGATGTTTTCATGTCATTTGCTTTCTCGTATAATAGTTGGTTTCCTATTTTCAATATTCCAAAATGCCTTCAGAGACAATAAAACAATAACATGAATACACAGTTAGAAAGTAATATATTCACTAAAAATAACGACCGTTTATTCTTTTTACTAAAAAATAAAGTTAAGTGTTAATTTTGTTAAGTTGTCAGTACAGAAAATTTATTCTAATGTTTCTCAAACTGAAAATTCATGTAACAGTTCTAGAGAAACACTTGACAGAGAAGGTTGAATATCTCAATCTTCTAACACGTTTTTAATTGTACATAAATCAAAGTTTTTTTATTAAAAAAGTGAAATGTAATGCATCTCTTACTAATAACTAGGTATGTTATAATTAATTGTGTTTGCTGTAAATAATGTAGATAAGATGTGTAAAAGTTATAGAATATTGAAACATTGTAGTTATTTTATGAGTACGTTAAGTCTGAAAGTAGTGTTGTTAATTGACTTAAGATTGTTATATATGTATTAATAATTTGAACCTGTTATAGTATCTGCTTTATATGTATTCAAAAATAGCCCTGATGATGTCAACAAACCTCGAAACGTACGCGAATCTATAATCAACTTTATTTAATGAAAGAGAATTTGTAACAACTTTTTTAAATGAAGATTTAGAAAAAAGTAATTCTGGGAGTTACTTGATTGATTGTCTATAATTAAGACATATAGTAGGTGAATGAACTTGTTAAAATAGAATAAGACAATCGGAATCTAAATATTGTGAATCTTAAGATTTGTTGTTTAAATGTCGAAATACTGAAGTAAGAAAATTGGGCACAAAGATATCAAGAGAAAATAGTGATATAATCGAGAAACTGGGAATTGAAAGAAAATATACCCGATAAATTGTGCAAAGGTCTGAAAAGTACTTAAAGGAAAGTTTTTAAAAAGTGGAAAGTTTTAATTATTTCTTTATACATAACAATGCATACTTATTAGAAGTAAAAAGTGAGATTATTTCCCCCATAATTTGAATAGTGAGGTTGGACATTTTATGACATTTACTTTTTTGTAATAATAATTAAATTATTTAATGATAAAAAACGTATAAAGGTCCTTGTTTTATCTAGATTCTCAACACAGCCATCAAAGAAATGAAAAATGAATCCTGGAAAATCATAACTCTTCTCTCTTATTTTTCACATGGAGTTGACTCTCATGCATTCAATTCCATTCTCTCGAATTATCACCCTTCCGTGACAGATTTTGATGTCCTCGTGACGTACAATATCTACTTCAAAACACTGATTTAACCTGTCTATCACTTGTCGGACAATAGTTTACTGAAATCCCCCGCGGAAATCAAATCATGAATCTTCAATTACGCATTTGCTAATTATTATAATTATCTGACAATATATTGTGCACTATTTTTTGAATAAAATATCTGATAATCAAATAAAAAAATATGTTTTTATGCATTTAATTTTTTTTATCTGGTACGTTAATTCTTCATAAATTATTCACTCTCTCACAATTGAGTTCTCACATCTACAAGTTCAATTTATTTTAAAAATTAATGACATTTCAACCACATGTCACGTTTAGTAAAAAGAATATGTAAGCCAAAGAGTAAGTTAAAAGACAAAAAAAAAGAGTAAGTGAAGCTACTTTTAAAAATATAAATAAAGCAAGCTACATTCTTGTAACACAATTTTTATCATCATTTGTTGAATCAATAAAGGGCAAATATTTGATGGTGTAGTAATGCTTCCAAACAGGAATACCCTTCATTTTTTTATTTCCGTTAAAAATAATCATAACAAAACTACATTGCTGTTTTTCTTCAACGCCAATTAAGTGCTTAAAGAGGAGCTTTTATTTAAAAAGATTTTAACACTACGATTCACGAAAAAAGTAGGGGGAGGACTATTCCACGAATAACGAATTCAACGTTTTAACTTTATTTTGAGGTGAAAGAAATAAGATCTCCTTTTATATACAAGGAATGACCATGAACGTTCACTCATCTGTAAAACGGAAAATTATGATAATACATTATGCAAAGAACACTACATTTTAAAATTGGATTCCACAATTTTTCTCATGAGACACATCCTCAAGAATGAATAACATCTGAAGTGTATATCATTCTACCATCCGATTCATTTATCCCAAGATACTTTACATGATTGTTATATAAATTTCGAATTTAGTGTATCTCAAAATGTCAGAATCGTCATTGTCCGTACGTCTCCAACATATACATTTTTTTTTAATTATCTGAGACTATACGACAAATCTTCACCTTTTTCATGCGAAATGAATATTTTATATAATATTTATATCTTAAAGTATCAGTCACATTAATATAGAACTCTTTTGAGGAACTTTAACTAACAAGAATGGTGGAGAGAACGTACGGTAAAATATTCGACAAACCTTTCTTTCAACATTCCAACACCATTAAGTTACAATGGCCATAGTGAAGAAACAATTATTTCTCAAATCACTTGGGAATCGTGAACACGTTACATAATTTACATTGCATACTCTCAAAGAAGTTCGTATGACTCAGGATGTCGATAATGGGGAAGATAAACGATGAACTTTCATCGAGAAAAAATTCATTAATTTCATTAATTAACCTTTGTTTTAACAACTGAATAGAAATAGAAGTCACGATTTAGGAATAATGTATTTTGTACTTTGAAGGAAAGAACATAATGCCAACAATTTATTTTTTGTTCCTTCTATCATTACAGTGGGCGTCGCTTTGTACTACGTGTGTTCCTCCAACCATCGCTACGCGCCTACTTCGGCATGATTCTCAACAAAGGCAACCCGCAGCCCGCATTTTGTATCCAGAGGGAAAAAAAGAGAGAGAACTCAAAAAAAGCGAAAAAGAACAGACGGGAGAGAGGCAGCGCTTCGACCCACCTCACCGCAGTAGGAAGTGGCAGCTCTTCGAAGGGTCTCCTTACCTGCAACAGAGAAGAGAACTCGGTTTAGTTACGAGCAGGGCGACTTCTTTATCCTATCTGGAAAAACAACATTAACTAAACAGAGAAACGTTTCTCTCCGTCCATGTCTTTCATGTACTCTAACAAGCTTTCAGTGGAACGAAATACAGAGGTGAATGCACAACAATGATAGTGGATTATTCTTGTTTCACGACCCCCATTCTTCTCTCGTTTACAACCACATTTTCCAGAAAAACCTTTTAAATATTTAATTAATTTACGGAAGTGTTGTGAATTAATAGTACCATAATATTACGAAAATACGAAGGAAAACAATGAAGAAGTTTGCGCAGATTTATCTGTACACCTCGTAAATGTACTCATGATATCACTTGAAGTAAACATAACATTCAAATATAAACGAAATATATTCGTTTCATATATTTTTAGGAAAGAAAACTATTTTTCAAAACTTTTGTATCACCCTTGTTTAATTTCATATTTTTCTTCAAAACTATCAATTTAAATGACATTTTAGTCACTATTTCACATTTTTTAATACACATAAATTCTTACTACTGGGCAGTTGAACTCACAGATGGCTGAGAAACTGTTAATTCAGGATTCTCACCTCATTACGGCTAAACAATAAAATTCCGTACTCATTCATATTTAAAACAATAAAGATGTGAGTAATTTTTCAGTTTTGAAATAAAGTGACCAACAGGGAGAACGAGGACACTTCTTGACTCATTATCGTCCATTATTTAATATCGTTTTAGAATTACATTTTCTATGTTAAAATTACACGTTTGATGCATACAAGTACTACTCCTGTCTAGACACATAGAATTGGATATACCTCTATATTATTTGTAATGATTAAAACTATGCAAACAGTAGTTTTCATCATTTACATACATTTGATGATGAAATAAATATTTCTCATAAAGAAAATTTCATTCCCGATGACAAAAATAAGATGCAGAAGTGGTAAACGAAAGTGATCATGCGAAACGGACGTTCCGGCTAAAGATTTCCTTAGGGGTGTCGTTTCGAAGTGGCAAGTTTATTGACAAAGGAAATCTTGACACAGATGAAAGAGAATCTTGATGCAAACTTTGCCATGGGACTTCGAGGCAAACAAAAATAAACAAACCGGGAGAGCATGAGTTTGGGCAGTATTAGAATGTGGAAGTACAGATGGCAGTCTCCGAGGCGTAGGGATATCTTCTTCACTGATAAGTGAAGCAGATAAAGAGATAGCAAGCAGTGGGAAAGGATTCAACGGAGGGGATAAAGAGAAGGAAGGATCCCTAGGTAGGGAGGAACGATGGCGGCGGTTTGTGGCAGGAATTGCGGCATGTGTGTCGTGCAGCCATGGCGATTGTGGTGTACGCGGTTGCCCAGTGGTGTACCACCTACCGGATCCTTTGAAGTGCTTAGGCATGTGGCGGTGGCGGCAGCGTTATGCTATTGATGTTCATACACTGTGTGACGACTTAAGTTCACTCTACAAAGGTGATTGGTATATATTCATCGACACGCTGGTATTTGAAAGGATCGTAATGAAGTTTTTGAGGAAACGTGTGAACAAAACTTTCAAAGATGAAATAAACGGAAATAAAAAACTTTGGTCTGAACACACGTAAAACAACACAAGAACTTTTATTATGTATATTAAATACGATGAGATCTTTCTTAACGATGTTTCTCCAAAACTGATTTATACACTACTCATTTTGCAAATTAAGTTACATTCCCGAATGATCTCTGCTCAGTTGAACAAACCTTTAGATAATAACTTCACTCATTGTATTACTAGAACCAACTAGATACCAGGAAATTTTCTGAGAAAAATTATTGATGTTACCTTTAGTAAAAAAATTTATTTCCCTCAATTGTATTTTTCACTTTCCAAATTAGTTATCAAATGGCGTATTAACAGTACTTCTACAGATTAAATGTTGTAAGTGAAACGAACATAATGAAAATCAAATTTTTGGAGGTCAGAATCCCTGTGCTTCCCCTCTGACAATTAAATATTTCAGTAAGTGTGACTTCATCGATGACGTGTCACCCTGTGTTCATGTTCTAGTCAGAGTTCTTCCTTCATGCCATTCAGTGTACCTACAAATATTTAATTAAGATTACCCCGATCCCCGTTTTTGAGATACCCTTTCTCCTACCGCCAGAAGAAAATCAACGCTTTATATCTCTTCCTTTCTTTTTTCGATCTTCCGCTGCATTCTGCCACGTTATGTCTTAAACACTAGTGGACGCAAATTAGAGTTCGTGGATCCCGAGGTGTAAAAGCACAGCACTCATAAAAACAAGTTGTACGCAGGACTCTTTGTATTTATGGTTACATTTCTTTAAAAAGAATTCAGGTCTTATTTCCTCATATTAATGACAACGTACAGAGTATTGTACAGCGTGTAGTATTATTCTAACCGTACCGTTCACTGAGCCACATACCTTTTCTTACTCATAATTTTATAGTTGTTTCCATCTTCCAGGGATACACTGTGAGTGATTAAATTTAAAAATAACAACATAATTTCATAATTCATTACAAATTCATCATTGATATTTCAAATATTAGAATCACGTGTTGTATCGATATGTAAAACATAATCATTTAATATATCATTTCTGTACACTCCATACATCTTAAGTACAATTTTAATACGTTAACAATGTTAACTTAAGAAAATTCTATTAAAGATTTTGCATTGCAGAATAAAACAAACGGACAAATAATATTTCGTCCCGGTAATGCGACTGTCGCTCTTGTCGCGTCGACTAGAGCCAAACCTCATCTCCGCGTCTCTGCGCCGTCTCCGTCACCGTCAGCGGATACAGCAGCCGGAGCAGCAGCAGCAGGGTTTGGGACGCGCATCGGTCGGGGCTCGATCGGAAATCGAAGGAGATGGCGCTGACGGCGACAGTGGAGGCGCGGTGGAAGAAGTGCTTTTAACAGCGCGACCACATATTGACACGCTGTTCTCCGCGACCCACGGACAGGCCACCCTCCCTCCCTCACACACACACGTCACGACGACGAAGGCAGCGGGAGTGCACTGAACCGCACAGCCGTTAGACATGGGGACATACTCAAAAGTGATGAAAAGGACACCACATGAAAATCGAAGAATATGCTTCAGAAGCGGAGAAGACAAAGAAGAAAGAGAGAACAATTGACGAATAAGACAAGCCCAAACTAATCACGAGATAACCTAGCGGTCGAGAAAACATGAGGTACAGGACAGAAACACGAGAAGAGAGATTTGAATAGTGCGATCTTAATACATTTTCATGGTAAGCTACTTATTTACATTATAAAATAGAACCTGTTTACTTTCAAAATTTAATTTCTTACTCCTATCTCTGATGCCGCATGAAAATAAAACTTACGTTATATACTATTTCAAATTTTAAGAAATAAGAGAGTGAAAGTTTACATCTCGGAAGCTAATACACAAAAGATATTACAGAAGTTAAGAAAAATACAGTTATGATCGAGAGAGATGTACGTACATCCAACCATTTATTATTTTATTATTGTGAAAGTACACCTATAACAAAATACATCAACTATTACTCTTCAACCGTGTTGATTTCCGATGTTTTCGAAACGGTAGGAACCACACATACGTTGGTTACGTAATGTTTGTGGCGAAGTTTATATTTTGTTATTCAAAGTAACCACATTCATGGGATTTCTATGAAAACATTTCTTTTATATTACAGATTTCAAGAGAAGGTCTTATCAATAGTTTGGAATTTTTTCAATTAACCTACAGTCAATTTAAAGAATAAAATTATATAAACATGGTTTCCAGGAAAATTAGTAACATAGAAAATACTAATAAACGGCAAATTCAGAGCTTTCCAAATATCACAAATTTGCCAACATAAATGGACCAACGTTTTTTCGAATCTTATAAAATTAATGTTACAGCACAATCATGAAAGTGTGTGTAATTTATCGGCTTATTTATCTATCGCTTGGGGCAATGTATACATTGGTTATTACAAAAGCTGAATATACGATTTGTACATAACCTTTAAATTGTTAAACCCACGAATACGTATTCGCATTATCGGCCATTTTTTTAGTAGGATCAATAATACATTTCAACCCCGTCCTGTGCTGCTTCCCTAAGGATTAATACGCGAATGTTTACTAGCGTTTTATGACGTATTTAAATCTTTGTCTTTTCTGCGCGAGACAACGAAGCCAAGCTGAGTCGTCTGGGGAGTAGGACATTGCGTTCTGATTGATTGACATCTCGTAAAAACACAAATCTCTTTTCCAATTTACGACCGGATTGTGTTGGACAGATGCAATGGGAAATTGATCACATAGCGACTCGAAATGGTATCGTTCCAGAAAGGAAATTTAGGGACGTTTCGATATTTTATCGGGTCCGTTAATGGACCAATTGTTGCGCAGAAACAATTTTAAAAATTTCAGATGAAAAGGCAGAACTATGTTTTGGAATACAGAAAAAAAAAACATTCCAATTTCTTTCTTTCATTAAAACGTTCCATATTCCTAACTAGAATCACAGATGTATCCTCTGCAAGATAAATATCATCCTCAAACCAAAATACATATCTAATCTTATATAAGGTCCTATGTGTAACTGGTATCATTCATTCACCCACTCACTCATCTAGTAATCATAAGTAAATGCTACTTGTACTAGTCGTACAATCATGAAAATTGGTTCATCTCATAGGTGGAGAATGGCAATAAATGTTAAAATTCCGAAAATTTGATAATTTTAATTTTAAAGTACATTTTTCGGTGATTTAATGTTATGTAAATCACACGAACATTAGCTTTTGGATGTGCCATGCAAACTTGTCAAAGCCTCCTCGAATGTTTGTTTACAAAAATTTTGTACAATGGCGGCGAACGGCGCAAGAATCGTATAGGGATTTAAATCAAAGGATAGTGCAAGTTATTTAAGGTTTTATAGACGTGTTACAGTATTGTGTACTTTATGTATTTATTTGTTTTGTGTCTTTGCGCGAAAATTAAGTGACAAAAACCGTATCTTTAGAAACACATTTGAAACGGCATCAATGACTAGTTCCCAAACGTAATCGTTGTCAGGTTTTATTTGTCGAAATAACATTTCTTCATGAATGTGTCGTATGCGTTTTTGTAAATGTTTGGCTAAGGTACGTATTTGTATTTTATTTAAATTGCAAATATGCTTATTGTAGTTGTCAAAGTGTGTTTTTAAATACGTGAGATTCTTAGAAATGTATCCTTTTCCTAGACATGTTTGATATAATTCGCTTTGGATTATTTTGTGGTATTGAAATTAAAATTCATTCAATGATCTTAAAAAGTGCAGAAACTAAGTTCATAGTAAATTAAAGAGTGTTTTTATTTTATTAATATGTTCTTGTTGAGCCAATTTAAATACGCAACGGGTGATGGTAATTTGTATTGATTCCTTGATTCAATACAAAAGTTTGTTTGCGTTCGTAAAGAATGGAGTTTTAGGCTACAAACAATAGTTTTTACCATGTTAAAGAATGTTAGCTTAATTTTATATTTCAAAACTGTGTTTCATGTTCAATATGAAACGTATTTATTAATTTTTCTAATATAAATAAATAAATAAATTTATTGTCAAAAAACAGTACAAACTGCGTATGACCACGTGGAGGGAAAAAAACTAATTTACTCTCCGGAAGCAAGCAAGGGACCATCCCATCAATTCCGATCAAGGGCCCTAAGGC
>NNCF01130031.1:115360-127003 GCA_002313205.1 Laupala kohalensis
AGACACTGTTTTGTCAGTGTTTACAATGAGACGATTTGCATGGAACCAAGTCGAAAGATGAGACAAAACTTTTTGAGCATTTGCCTGTTTACATAGTAAATTAGTGTCATCAGCAAAAAGAACCATTTTGCAATCTGATGTGGATGATGACATGTCGTTCACATACAATAAAAAGAGTATAGGGCCGAGAATTGATCCTTGGGGTACTCCGCAAGTAAGTGGCTTTGTTTCTGAAAGACAACGCTCAAGTATTTTATTTTTAGTATAGGATATTTCTACTTGTTGATATCTATCTTTTAAATAAGAAGTTAGCCATTGATGTGGAAGTCCACGAATGCCTAAAGAATGCAATTTGGTAAGGAGAATTCCGTGATCGATGACATCGAATGCTTTGGATAAGTCAAGAAAAACACCCTGAGGATTTTCTCCACTGTCTAGAGATGTGGTAACATCGTTTAAGAAGGAAAATATGGCGCTTGTAGTGGAAAAGGATTTCCTAAAACCGTGTTGATCGTCAGAGAGAATGTTATATTTTGATAAAAAATCTAGAAGACGCTTATAGAACAATTTTTCTAGGATTTTTGAGAAAGTGGGTAGTAGAGATATTGGTCGGTAATTTCCAATATTAAGTTTGTTTCCTTTCTTGTGTAAAGGTTTCACTTTAGCTCTCTTAAATATATTGGGAAACACCCCTTCCGATAAAGAACTATTAAAAATATTTACGAGTGGATTTAATATAGCGTGGGACGAAGATTTAACAATAAACTCAGGTATATCATCTATGCCTCGTGAAAATTTGTTTTTTAAGGAGCTGATGATTCCCATGACTTCACTGGCGTTAGTTTCGGAAGTGAACATAGAATTGGGTATGTGGGTGGTAATAATTGGAGGACATTGATTTGGATATATTGAGTTCGTTATTTTACCAACTTCTGAGAAGTGAGAATTAAACAAACTTGCGATGTCCTGAGGATTTGACACGATCTTGCCATCGTTTAGTAAAGAAACTATTTTAGTAAACTATAGTAATAATTTTTACTATTTCGGAATCTCTTCCAATACGTCCAACAATGGACCGTATTTACATTTCACATTCCTTGCAAAGACTCTCAGCGAAATGCAATGAGTAAATTTTGCTTTCTTTAAGTAATTACATTTGTGAACATTTGAAACGGGGTCTGAAGAATAACTCTGATAAGTTGGAAAAGTAATCACAGAGAAGTTGTATTTGTTAAAATAGCTTTTATTCAATAATGTGTCGTATTAGTATAGTGATTGTTTACTTAAGGTACAAATTTGTATTTTATTAACCCTGCCAAAAATTAGTTTTTGAATACGTGAGATACTTATAATGAATGAAACATTTTCTATGATATGTTTGATATTACTTTGATTTTTTTTCTAGTTTTGAGACTGAAATTCGTTTTACGATCTTTAAAAGTGCAAAAACTAAGATTATAGTAAATTATAGTGTTTTTATTTTTCCAATAAGACATGGTCAAGCCAATTTATCGATGGAGCAGCTCCTGAAAATTTGAATCGATTCATTCTTTTCAAATGTTTTTTTACGTCTTAAAAGAAGAATGTTTAAGGCAAGAAACAATAATTTATACTATGTAAAAGTATTTAGGTTATTTATATTCAAAACACTGTTTCATGATCCAGTTAATACGCATTTATAAATTTTTCTAATCAAATTCTCTATTTCTGAATCTCTTACCATAAGTCCAATGCAATGGACCTTTTTTTCTTTTCACGTTAATTGCAACGACATTCACCAAACTACTGTGAGTATATTTTGGTCTAATTGTTTAATATTTAGAGCTTCTTACGAAAAAAAATATTTTAGTTTATGTTTCAACGTTACTCGTGAAAAAGAAATTTTATCAGTCGTCTGTCTTTTATATCATTATAAGTTAGTTATTTTACTCCTTGCAACTTCTGTATGCAGGTGGCCCATTTCTTTACTCCTTGAATATAGTTAGCCAGTAGCATTACGACTCAGGGAATAATATATCGATATTCAATAAAATTATATTGTGTGTGTATCAAAAATTTGTATCGATTTATTCATTAATTTCGTACATGTGTTTAAGTTTCTTTACTATTTAATTACCAATTAACAGAGAATGAATATATCACATGACTCGAAATTTCACATTAATATTTTTTTTTGAGGACACTGTTTTCCAGCCTCGAGAAATTAAGGTGCTTAGTAGTTCTTTCCTTCTTGTGGATACTTGCGTTTTGTAACAACTTGACACGTTGAGTTCCTTTTAACTGTTGATATAATGCTTATATTCATAACCAAGTAACTATTGAATGCATATATCGATGTTTGTTTTATTATGTTATTAAGCATTATAATTTTCGAATATTACAGGTTTTAAACTGTTGATTCCTTAGCATCTGTGTTAATGCAAAGAAATTTCAGTTTCCAAACTTACGTTAACTGCAATTATAAATAAATGCGTGACTGAATGTCTGCATATCATAAAAAAATACTGTTAAGATTTAGAAATTGACGCCATTAGTGATACACTCTAATATGTTTTATAAACTATGAAATGTGACTCAGTATGAATTCCTGGGTGGTGTAGGAGTAAAGTTGAGAACCTCGAATGCAGAAGGTTCCAGAGTCGATGCTGATGTGAATTCATAAATTTCTTTATTCAATTTGGTCTACGTAACTTTGTTCCAGATAAAAAGTAAAGTATATTTTGAATATTATTTTAGCGATTCTTTAAATGATTTACAATTTTATTGTAAATATATTCATGATTTCATATTTAATTATTATTAATTGTAAATTATTCATGATTTCATATATCTTTATACATATGTTTATCTTCATTTATGTAATTTTAAGGCTCTCTACGATACAAAATTTTAGTTTGTTTCAACGCTTCTCGTGAAATAGTAATTATATCATTCATATCTCTTTTATACGTATTATTGTAAGATTGTAGTTCTTTACTTATAGTGGATACTTGTGTTTTGTAACAACTTGACACGTTCAGTTCCTTTTAACTGTTGGTATAATTCTAATATTAATAACCAAGTAACTATTGAATGCATATATCTATGTTTGCTTCATTATGTTATTAGGCATTATAGTTTTCGAATATTACAGGTTTTAAACTGTTGTACAAACAATTCCCAATATTTTAAGATAACTGTAAGCGTGGGAATTTGAATGTTTGAATCAATGTGAGATAGTTTAAATGTTATTTTACTAAGAAACTTACTCTCAAAAGACGGTTTCTTCAGAACTTGTAAACGGAACGAGAACCACCCGCGGGTACGACGAGTGTCTCCCGATAGAGTGCCATCGATATTGTTTTGTTCTAGATGTAGCTTGAACTTCTGATAACATTTATGTGAACAATACTCGCAGTCGAATGTGCATTGTTCGTTTTTTTTAAAACGATGTAATTTATAATTATTATAAACTCGTTATATTATTACTATTAGTAGTAGTATCGACTAGTAACAACATAAACTACAAGTATAGAATATATACCAATAGTTGAAAATAATATTCAGTGTATTTCACAAGACTTTATTGAAGGAGTCTCATGAATGCAATACTTAATATTAGTTATTTCTGATAAAATATTGTAAAAATACTTCTTAGATTAAAGAAACAATTTGTTTCATTATTTTTTACTATAGCTCTGCGCAGCGAAATACAGTGAGTAAATTTTTCTTTCTTTATTTAATTTTTAAGGTTCTATTCGATTAAAATTTTAGTACATATTTCAACGCTTCTCGTGAAAAAGCAATTATATCTGGCATCTCTCTTTTATACGTATCATTATAAGTTAGTATTTGTTTAATTCATAGTATCTTTTGCATGAAGGTGGCTTATTGTTTACTCCTTGAACACAGTTACCCTTAAGTATTACCGTTCAAGGAATAAATTATCAATATCCAATACAACTGTGCATACAGTGAGAGAATTGTACTTTTATTTCGTACGTTTTTAGGTTTTATTATTATTAATTTCCTATCAGCAGGGAATAAATGTAACACATGACTAGAAATTTTAGAATAATATTATTTGAAAGGACATTGTTTTCCAGCTTAAAGAAACTAAGGTTCGTACGATAAATACAAGAAAGTGCAAAGCGTGTTACATAAATTAATAATAATTAAATCAATATTACCTAGTGCAGTGACAATACACAAGTGTAAGCATAATCTATTTTCTTAATATATACATTAGTAACGTTGGTACGCAAGTACCAAGAATAGAGAAATATAATTTAGAATGTTTACGACAAACAGATCTGCGGAATACATATTTATAGTTGAAAATAATTCATGACAGTAAAAACAAACAAAAATTTTTTTTGCTGTAAATTTTTATTGCTATTATACGGTGCCGCCAAAATCTATTTTCTGCTTTTAGATAAAGTGTCACCGGATACACTACGCGTTTGATGGTCTACGCCGTGAATCATTTTAATCTAACAATAAGGTTTTTTTTCCTCTGGGTGCCTTAGCACAGGCTCAGCCCGTTATTTGGGGGTCTGTAACCCCCAGCAAACAATGCCAGTTCTCTAAAATAAACCGGTTAGATAAAAAAATCAAGATAACTCCGAGTTATACTTCTAATCTCAATCAATTTCAATCCCTTCGATACGAACCATTTTTGTTTTGATCACTTGTGTGATGGTGATAGGTATCCACACGAAAGGTTTTGCGTAGATATCGTTATTCAAAATACATGACACGAGGCGTATATTAGAAATATAACTGAACATAAAACATCAGAAAGTCATAAGATCTGTTTAAGAGTTACAAATCTATCAAATGCGCAATTTATACGACACTTTCGAACTTGCAATTTGCTTATTGTAAAGCAATTAAATATTTCTCTTTTGACACAGATTTTTCAAAAAATCCATCATATTGTAATTGGTTTCGTAATAATTCTTGGCTAATGTTTTTATCCATCTTGTTACTAATGTTTTGTATATTATATTTACAGGTATATTATTTTTCGGGAAACATACAAAAAACACAATGATATCGCTTTAAAACCACAAGCTTTCGACTACATCATCAGTGCTTGCTTGAGACTTAAGATTTTCACAAGGTTTTACTGACAGAATTGTCCCCCATCCAAAAACTCGTAGTTCGAATCCTGAGTGAAACAACGCTTACATTCATTTAATCACCAAGCTATCGCATTCACCTATTATCATTACATACATGGCTGTGGTAATATAAAAAACTGAATATAAAATAATTATTGTATCATTTCGTTTAGTTGTTTAAACATTTTTAAACCAACCCAACACGCAAATAAAAAAAAGGATTCCAGCAATTCATATATGAAAATAATGTAAAGAACAATATAGTTCCCCATATTACTTTCAAAACGTTTCAATGAAAATTTAAGTAAATAAGTCATAACATTTTAATCAAATAAATAAAAAGTATTTGTTGCGCACAAGGAAATGGGCAAACAGATAGAAATAAAAATTAGAAAAAATAAAATACATAATTTATTTCTACACAAAAAGCATTTCCCTTTTTTTAATGAAGATATAAAACTAAAGAAACTGCATCTCTAACTCCTAGTCTACATCTCACATTATTCATATTCCTCCGCAAAGTCAAACGCCTACTGGCCGAATAGTTTTGCGTCTTGGTCCATTCCGCCAAAGCAAAAACGTCTTTATCGATCCGGAAGGACACGT
Source organism: Laupala kohalensis (assembly GCA_002313205.1). Lineage (NCBI taxonomy): Eukaryota > Metazoa > Arthropoda > Insecta > Orthoptera > Trigonidiidae > Laupala > Laupala kohalensis. The sequence goes on from NNCF01130031.1 coordinate 121,072, forward strand.
GGCTGGAGTTACTTTCCTGTCAAACCCACTCATCTCCCCCACATTGGAAACAGTCTGTGGCACGTTTGAATGAAGCCGTCAGTAGATGATGAGCTCAGCCATGATCCCTCGCCTGGCTCCTACAGGCATCCGTGTCTTCTCGGGGCAGTTTTTCGTTTCCTCCCTTCCTTCCAAGAGACACTGCACCGCACTCGGAGCGCTCACTCTCATAGGTGCTCTCTCTCAAAGATCGGCTTGAAACGATAACGAAGACAGCTGACCAATACGATCGTGTACTTGCTTGCTTTCATCCAAGGGTTAACACTTTGTCAAGACTTAAAAAATAATAATAACAACATAAAAAATAATCGTTACGTAATTCATTTTACCCATTTTCAACATAAAATACATAGTGTCGAGCTATATTTTTCTTTGTTGTCTCGATGTCATCGTGTGTCCATCAGTATGTTAAGGTCAGATATTTTGTCCACATAGCTAGTTCATACTTTTCTATGATCTCTAATAAGCAAGAGTGGTTTATTGCGTAGTTTCTGTAGTTCCTTGTACGGTCGTTTTCAAATTGCAAAATGATACTTTCGTCTCCACTCGATGATTCCAACCCATTATGAGATTATGAATATATTAACAAGAACCTTACCAAAGGCGTTAAAGTATGCGTAATGTCTATATACACCCTGGGCTAGATACGGACAGCCATCATGAGATTTATAAAGACGAAGAGTGTGTTCACGAGCCAGTCGAACTGAAAAGTGTTTCATCCTTAATTTCTTAACAATATTTTCATATATTTTCTAAATAATGCTTTCATCTTAGTGTGAAAGCACTATATATTTCTGTTCCACTTTGTTTTTACATAGAAATTTTATAAGAAATAAGTTAATAAATAAACAGTTTATAATTTTAAGAATTTATATGTCCCCTCCCTTTTCGCTTCGAAACAAATCTGGACCTCGCAGAACTACGCAGCTTATGAAATACCGTACTGTTAATCATATTTGCGATCTTTTATAACCCTGGATATTATTCTAATTTAAATATATTTTAATATTTCATATGCAAGTGTCAAAAACCTGTGTCGGTAGCTGTTCTTATTTCCTCACTTCCACTAAAATTTTATAAATTCACAGAGACAAAAATTAGTAAGAAATATTTCTTTATGTACGTACATACATATAGTGTATTCCGTTATCTTCATAGAATTCTCTCACTTTAAATTAATATCAAATAATAATGATAGATACATATTCTGCTTCATGATTGCTACTAAGATATCACACAAACCTGTATAACACAGGAAATTACTTATACAATTATTTAAATCAATGTTTATATTTGATATCATCAAAAAATGCAGTTATTAATAGTGCAATATTGCAAGCATAAACATTACTTAATTTAATAAACGCCTAGAATCAATCATCCAAACACATATGAAAAAAAAAAGTTCTCTAAATATGATTCAGGGTTGCTGGCATTACTTCCACTTGTGTAAGACTCCTTCCTTTCTCTTTCCTGACCTTCCATGGTCACCGCTTGTTCTTTTCGATCCCTACGCTAGGGTATCTTTCATTTTCCTCTTTCTTCTTTTATTTTATTTTTGTAATGAAGCGTGTAATGTTTTGAGAGGTGTTGATATTTAAGTTTTGAGTTGTAATTCAGGAGGGTTTTTAGTGGGTATGGTTGAGTCATTCGGCAAGTCCCATACGCGGGGAGAGTCATGTTGGCTCTCCTTAGTGCGTAACTGCATTTTTTCTACCTGTACAGAATTTTAGGGCTCTAATGGCCCAGATATCGACGATCCGTAAAGCCCCGCACGAAAGAAACAAAAAACAAACGGCTCTGGAAGAGGTAGTGCAACCATCCAATTTGCATCCAATTCAAACTGAGTGCCGAGTGGAAGAGGAGATCCAGTATCCCTACTCGGTCCTGCTTCTCAGAATCTCTGTACCCATCACCGCTTGCGTGTGAGTCGATACCCGCAACCGAGCGGAAGCGATAACCCTTCTCACCCTGCGACCTTTCTGTAGTCACTAGCGTTCAACTGACGAATTCCAGTAGCATGGCTCAGGCACGCCAGTGAGCGTAGGTCGACCACAGAAGCCCCAAGTGCCGTTGCTGTTGCAACGTATTCCTACTGCCAATTCCCTGAATCACATCTTCCATGAATATAATTAAGATTGGAACGACTGTCGAAGCATCACACGCCAGTTTAAATCTCAAACTATCTATTGCCTCCCCATAAACCATTTTACTTTTTCGAAATATTTTTAGATAATTTATTAAGAAGCAATAGTGAAATCAGGGAAGGGCACTACTTGCATTGTGTAGTAAAATCTTATTCTCATAGAATCGAAAATTGCGGAGAATGTTCATTATCTTGCATGTATTTTGCCTTTTTCGTTTCCCCAAACACGATGGATATCAGTGAAAAAATACTGGATCCGGTACTGTTAAGGGGTATTTATTTACCGCGCACTGTTATTGATTTGCAACTATCGCATGCTCATTCTCAACTTTCTTCCGACTAAATTAATTCTAATATGTCTTACGTTCAATCCTAAAATTAAATCAAAGTATTAAATGCTTACTGAGAATGTTTGAATGAATGAAACCTCAAATTGATATGTGAGGATTGTCGGTAAAATTATCTAACTTCATCCCATTAGAAATTACATTCACCCAGATGCGCAATACTGAAATTGGGAGTTTCATGGCAAGGGCAATGCAAGTTTCTTAGAACTCATGATATGAAATCATTAGTGATCATCGCCTCAATGTATCTAGTTTATTCACAAAAGGAATATTAGTTGAATCTAACCAGATAATAACGTGGATCAATTCAATTACCTTGATTTACTCAAATTGGGTTGATGAATCATAGATTAATGTTGAAATTTTTAAAGTAACGAAATACCAAAACTTGTTGACGCACATTAATCAATCAAAATCATTTTCCGTTATAAAAAATATAGAAAAACTTGAATAAAAGTAAATTGTGTTTCAATATCATAGAAGACAAAATATCTGGGGTTAAAAGAACATTGAAATATAATATAAAGAAGACTTAAATTGTTTCGTTTTGCACACAGTATTCAAAATAAAAGAATATTTCAGTTCATAAAAGAAGAAAAAAATGTATAACTGAATCGGGTGTAGAAATGCCTCTCAGAAATGTATTGAGACGAGAACTTTTCTTCATCTTCATTATAGAGTGTTGTAAACTGTTTATTTCATTTTATTTAGTTTTATCCTCCTCCTTCTTTTGAAGTCATGACACAGGTGAATTATCCTTTCCGCTTTATCTGGTTACCTTTTAGTTTATTTTCTTCTTTTTTTACCCTGCAATTTTTTGTAATTCATCCCATTTCACTCTCTCAAACCGTCCTATATTTTTATGAATTCCATTCAATTTTATTTTCTCATTTCTCTTCTTTAACTATCATATTCCGTACATTACCCTTATCTCACTCTCTTACTTCGCGTCCGTACCCTTTCGTTTTATGCTGTTTCACCCGCCCAAGTCCAGCGGTCGCTGTCGTGACACGTTCACCGTTCACCCCATGTCCCCGTGCCCGCCCTCGCGACACGCCTGTTTACACGGTCCGCGCGTGTCCTACATCCTATGGAGCCAATAAAAAACCCACCGCCACAGCTTCCGCCATTTTGAGGGTCAGTCGTCTCCACTGGCAGCGTAACAGGACGCGTAGGGTCGTAAGGACGTGTACATACATGGAGCGCACAATTGCAAAGCGACGTGCGTTCTTCGAGTGCAAGCTCGTTGGCGATCGGAAATACACATACACGACATTTTCCGATACGAACACTCCTCCCTCATGCTCAGTGTCATTTACCTTACACATTGGCAATACGGTACGAAAAAAAATCTCGTGTTCGTAATGTATGAAACATCTCTTACAGGTATCATGCCAAATATCAGAAATGAAAATTTGTTTTTCAACAATAATTGTCAAAGAATTGAAATTTAAAATGAAATAATATAAGACGTAACCATGAACTGGAATGAAGCAAATAATTTGTAACATAACGTACGTCATCACGTCTTAAAAAAACTTAAACTTAACATTATTTAATTACCTTAAAATATTAATAACTAAATAATTTAGTTACGAAGTACAATTAGTCCTCAACGTAGGTGTAGACTATGTTGCAACGCATCATACTAAACTCAACCCATCGTACCCAATTTATTAATATAAATTAAATACATGATTTAAATATTAATAAATTATTTAAAGATCTTATGAGCCTGAACAATGTGTCACTTGTGCTAACGGCAACAACATTATAAACAACAATCCCTACACGTTTTCAAATTATCAAGCGCAGCAACTAATTATATTACAATTATGATAGACAAATTTGTTTAATTCTTACTTCTCAGAAGTAGGTAAAATAACAAACTCAATATATCCAAATCAATGTCCTCCAATTATATCCATCCACGTACCCTATTCTAGGTTCACTTCCGAAACTAACGCCAGTGAAGTCATGAGAATCATCAGCTCATTACAAAAAAAATTTCCAACAGACTTATACGATATACCCAAGTTTATAGTTAAAGTTTCGTCCCACGATATATTAAATCCACTCATAAATATTTTTAATAGTTTGTCGGGGAAGGTTTTTTATTAGCTTCGCAAGTCCCAGCACGGAGGCTTGCTTCGCGATAAGGTGCCTTCCTCTCCAAAATAAATACTCAGAGATTCGAATAGGACAAGGTTTATTATATAAACAAGTCGTCGTAATGTAAACAGTAAATAACACAAGACGACGAACGATAGGCGTTGAAAGCTCTGTGTGAAATTATTCCTCGTTCGTTTAACTCACGACTTTAGGCAAGTTGGTTGCTTAGGTAAAGAGGTCTCCTTCTTTCTCGCTAGATGGCACCACTGATGATGTCCAGTTGCAGCTAGTCGACGGAGTACGATATTCTGGTGCGAGACGGCGCCTCTGGTCGAAGTTATCTTCGCTCTCACAGGATGGCGTGCCGTATCTTCGTGTCTTGGAGTGGGTTCTAGAGTTGACCGCGCGAGGGCGTTTCGTGATGACGCTTCTCCGACGACTTGGTGGTTGAAATTATTCAGTCACAGATATGAACTTACAATATTTCTGAGCTTCTATGTTGGTTCTAGGAGATAGAATTTGTCCGGCACTCAGTGAGTGAAATAACTCTGTCACAGATTCCAACTTAGAATTATTCCTGCGGAGCTGGGCTTCTTGTTAGAGGTTATCGGATGGCGATGTGAACTCGACAAGGATTCTCAGCATAATGAGCTCTTCGCTGCCAGTCGCTATAAGCAAAACTTTAACAAGCGACGAGCGTGACGACGTAACACTAGAGCGAGGATCGACTATTGAGAGATAAACGAGGGGCGTCCTCGTTGCACGCGGCGTGTGTATCAAGGAGTCTTCCACTATTTACAATTGTAGAGAGTCCCTGGCGTCTTATGCTGATGATGTCTTGAATGTTTGACGATCGTCATAGTGACTAGTATAAACAACATGGCGCAACGTCGTATATTTCGGCTTCATGTAACTCTTGTGTTATTTACATGACGGAGTTAAGGTATGAGTTTCTCTGTATATGTAAAATTGTGTTCCTACACGTTCTTTATCGAAAAGAGTGTTTCCTAACATATTAAAGAGAGCTAAAGTGAAAACTTTACATTATTTTTTTTTTTGTGGGGCTTTAGGGCTCGTCAACATCAAAGGTCATTAGAGCCCTTAAAACTTGTACAGGAAGGGAAAATGCAGTTACGCACTAGGGAGAGCCAACATGACTCTCCCCGCGTGTGGGACTCGCCGAATGATTCAGCCATACCCACTAAAAACCCTCCTGAATTACAACTCAAAACTCAAATCCCATTATATCTCACGACATTACTAAATAACATTAAAAAAAAGAAGAAGA